>JNHW02000121.1:0-32735 GCA_001691775.3 Amanita inopinata Kibby_2008
GCTTAAGGGCTGCGGCCAAATCATAGGAAATCTCCGAACATCGAAGCTTGAAGGGCGATCGCAAGAGTTACAGGGTGAATGCGGCTAACTGTACTGTGCGCACGACTCCAAACCACTGGAACACGCATAGGCACAGTGGGATGGTGGGACGGTGTACGACGATCTGGTGCATTGAATCCAACGCGGCAGGACCCGAAAATGAAATCCGTCAAGATTCAAGCTCTTGCAAGTCTCCAAGTAAAAAGTGCCGGACGGAAGGCCTAAGGATTTGCCATTAGCCATTTGCTGTTTGCCATGTGCGCAGACGGGCGCAGTACAGTTATGACATGACGTACTCTGTGCAAACGATCCCTCGTGTGTGGTGGATCGACGATAGTGACAGGTTCAAGTGATGCCACCACTGTTCTGCTTCCGCTTTTCACGTGTGAATTTGTTTTTTTTTTTTTTGAATGTGATCCTCCACAGGTTTGTCTGCGTACCTGACGTCATATGTAGTTGGGGTGTTGACCCGGTGACCGTCAGTAGCCAGCAGTGGGTGGACGTGAAATTGAAGGCTTGGGCCAACTTCAACACTGGCAAAGTGCGAGTCGGTGTTCAAGTGGGTTCACAAGGTTCTGCTGCCTGCCGATCTGAAGCCATCCAACGCACGCCATACGGTGATTCAGCGGCAAAAATAAATAAAAAAAAGAGAGAGACCAACCCTAATCCAACTGAATCCGTCCACCACCACTTGTTTCTTACTGTGCTTCCGCATGCTCACTGTTCCGGATCGGACTTTCCATGTCTTCCAGCCGTCACCTCCATGTCAATGTCAATGTCAAAAGAGGCGCGAGGATCCGGCATTTTGATGGATCCGAGGTTCAAAGCTGGGCTTTCTTAAGAGTCTATTGACCGGTTTCTAGACCCTCCTTCATCTCACACGCACACAGGCACACCAATCCATCCATCCGTCCGTTCACGATTGCGTGTAACTTGGCACCTGTGACCTGACAATCTGACAGTCTGACGTTGTGGCCAATCTCCGCGGCCCTAAACCGCATGATTTGCGTGCCTTGTGTGGTGTGGTGTGGTATGGCTTGGCATGGCATGGGGGTGACTGGTCGACGGGTCGTACGTTGATCCACGATTGATGTTCGTGATGGTCGATGCGTCCATCTCATCCGATCCTCCAATGCCTTGTCTGGCCTGGACAGGCCTCGCAGTGCCTTTCCTCTGCGCCGATCAAGAGGGAGGGAAATTGGCCCAGAATCGCCCATATCGCCCCAATGTTGACGCGTTGACGTTCTGCGTTCCTCTCTTTCCCCCGCTCTGTCGCGAGAATCTGGTGGCCCTCTCTCCCCGTCTTCAGGTACGGATTCGTTTCATTCAGTGGAGACGACTCCATACAGGATTGCCGATCATTCGCGAGCGTTGCCGATGTCCAAGTGACGTGACGTTTGACAGCCTGGTTCCATTCAAATGTCAACAACTCAAATGCAAATGTCTCACATTCATATTCATAAACGTGCAGGATTTCAACCTGCAAAACATTTACCACCGCCCCATCCAGTGGGATTCAGCCACGTCAGTCCAAGTTTTCAGGCCGCTTGTCACTGTGTCGCCGAGAGAGGGAGACAGAGCGAGGGAGAAACACGGATTGTACCTGAATGACTGTTACCGTTACATACAAGCTGGTGGGATGATCTACATACGTCCCTTGCGCTCGCTACATACCACATATACCATACTGTATATATACATCCTGCATCACTCGGACCGTGTCCAACAATCACGACCTGCAACGCGGTCATCCGTTCCCTTTGATCCCTGCGCGATAATCGGAAATTTAAGCTTGTGGAACAAGGGACTAACGTTGAGTATCCTAGCCCAAGAAATCCAAGTTTGGGGAGATGGATCTTGATTACGGTGACTTTGGCAATTGCCGTTACCTGTCAGGACTTTGCACAAGCATGTCCCCATATAGGGGTATATCTATTTATGGTACGTGCCGCGAATCATGATTCGTAACGGCGTTCTCGGAGTGTTTGTGCTTGAATTCGAGGTGAGCTGATTAGGGGATGCAGGCAGTGCAGGCGGTGCAGGAGAGAGAGAGCCAGGGGGTATACAGGAAGGGCCATGGCTCGGGTTGCTACGAACCGGTTTGCGCAGCGAGCCAGTGCGGTTGTGATTGAATGGGTGTGTGGGAGTGTGGGTGAGGAAGAGGAGGGGCGGAGGGAGGTTAGAGGCCGGTCGGCGATGAGCGATGAATCGATGAGTTGCGTGCTGCGTGATGGCCATTAAACTGAAAAGGACGATGTGATCGGCGGATGAGTCATGGGAAGACACGGAGAATAGTTTAGAAGCCGAGGAGTGACGGGTGTGGGTTGGGTGTGAGCGGTAGGTGTGCCTTGAGTGGGTTGGCTGGTCTCTGGGCTCGGTTGATTGGGTGACCTGTGGGTCGCTGGTGGGTGAGGGTGTTGGGCATTGGATGTAGGGCGAGTTGGGATGGGGAGGAAGGGCGAGTGGAAGAGATACTAAAATGGACATTTGCTTCCGTGCCAGGATCTTCATGGTCCAAATGCGGATGAATGGGGAATTGACTGGGAATTGTGAGTGAAAAAAAAATGAAAAAAAAGTGCGCCAATCCTCGGGCGATGCTTCTGCTCCTTTTTCTCGCGTGATTCTCATTCTCGCTTTGGTCCGCTCATATATAATCTATAAACTATATTATCTATAAACTATATTATCTATTGTAATCCTTATAAACTATATAAACCATCTCCGTCCAAAAGATCACCTCCCTCGTCTCCTCCTTATGCTCGCCATGAATCCACCCCCACACTCAAAGGGCATATCTCTGCCCAGCATACACGAAATGTTTCCAGGCAAGTCGCACCCACTCACCCTCACTCACCCCCACTCACCCTTACTCACCCTCCTGCTCGACAGAACATCTTGTTCGCACCCCCAATGACGTCGCTGCCAGACCTCCAACAAATAGTCTCTACCTCCAGCGATCTCCACCTCAACCTCACCACCCTCACTCCCACTCCCAAACTCACTCCCAAACCCACTCCCATTCTTACTCTCGTACGTCAGACTCGACTCGCCAATCCGGCGACACCCTCCGCTACTCTTTCAACGTCCTGCGATCAAACCCCTCCAATTCTTCACTGGAACATATTGCCTCTTCCGCTTCCTACCCTCACAAAACCTCCTCTTCCGGCCCTGCATCGCTCCACCTAGGCGCAGGCAACGCGTCCACTCCGACCTTTCGAGTTTCTGTCCCTCCACCACCACCACGCCCCTCCACCTCCATTTCCACTCCCCCTGCTTCCACATCCGCCGCTTCCTCTTTGGTTGGGATTGGTCTAGCCAGCCACCTGACGGTCACGTTGCCCTTGAGACAGCGCAGCGCAAGCGACGTCAATGGCGACAGTCACATGTCCATCTTTGAACGCGGCCGAAGAGGGTCAGAGCCTGCCCTTGCGCCCGCACCTACTCCAGGGTACACCACCCTCTCTTTTCCCCTGGATGACTCTTTTGCTACTTCCGGAACCGTTTCCCTCGCTGCCAGCTCCAGCTCGAACGGAAGGGCTCCAGAAATGCGTGCTCTCACTGTGGATATGGCTGACGCTGCGAGCGATGACGGTGACGTTTCGGGCGGGACGGCAGGCAAAAAACATATCTGTCCAACTTGTTCCAAGCGGTTCAATCGTCCGAGTAGTTTGAGGATACATGTCAATACCCACACTGGAGCGACACGTGAGTTTTTCGTCCTGCATTTATTGTTTATCGGACTAACCCAATCCTTTTTGTCAGCCTTTCGTTGTCCGTGGCCCAATTGTGGTCGGGAATTCAACGTCAACTCAAATATGAGGAGGCACTACCGCAATCATACATCCCCAGGACTGTCCAGGGCTCAACCCGTGGATCATAGGAGACGGAGAAGAAGGGCACAGCAGACGGATTTGGTGTTTGTCAGCAGCGAGGAAACGGTGTCGGCGTCGACGTCAGAAGTGGGCTTGGTCGGACGTGTACAAGAGGCAAGAGAAAAACGGTTTATTTCACCGACCCCAGAGTCGAGTGTCAGCGACGAGTCGGCAGACGAGGTGATGCCACTGGTGGATGGATATCGACATGTCGCTGCTCCCTCTACTTGTGTTCGACACGGTACTCATCCAGGTTATTCAATCAACAACAACAATAACGGCACTAGGATGCTCACCAGCCTCTGCCACACTCGAGAATCCCATCTACGCTCTCTCACACCTCGCACGTCGCCCTCTCCGCCCTCTCCACATCTTTCTTTATCATCTCCGTCGTTGATGGCTGAACGAAAATACAGCCCGTCGACGCCTTATCTTCGTTCTTCGGTTACGGATACAAGAGTGTCGACAGCGTTGAGGCCCGCGTTTCATCCTGCTGGTGAACGGACTTAGCCCATCTGGTATGGAGTGGACCTTTTGTCTTGCTGTATTATCGCTCTTTTGTCTTTTATTTTTTTTGGAGACTCGAGTTGTAATGCTGCTGTTTTCTTTTGCGTCCTTTGGTTGCTGTCGTTACGATATGGATACCCTCTCTTTCATTGAGATGTTTTCTTTTTTTTCATCTCGCCTCTATCTCATCTCGCGTCATCTCGTCTCATTAACATTGACAATACAGTATCAAAACATTCATGTATTACCATTAACCACCACATACATACATTATATAGACAACCACACCATTGACCACCATTTTCCATCATTTATCATCTCGTTGTAATAATTACCTCTTTGCAAGTCTGGACGGGGCGAAAAAGAACCGCTTGAAGTTTAATGTACCTCTTGTACCCAAGTTTGGTTGGGTTTAATTTTCTCTTCTATTTGAATTCACACGGACGGGACAGAGGAGCCTTGGGGAGAAGCATGCATCATGCGTCAGGTCAGGGACATCTGAACCCGACTATGTGGACATTTGCTTTTTTTTAAAAAAAAAAAGGGTGGTTGTAAGTAGCTGGTATGGTAAGGTATGGAACGGTAAGATGGCAAAGAGGGTCACTCGGGTAACGTTACACGGTACTTGTTCTTTGAGTGGTGTGTTGAATGCTGCGGTGATTCTCGTTGTGCGGTTGTGCGGTTGGCTTGATGACGATCAGAATGATTTTGATCATGATCAGGTTGGGTTGGGTCGGGTTGGGTCGTGTGTATAAGGGATTGAAGGAAGTGGGGGCCGCCAAGGCTTTGGAGTGCGACGAAAAAGATTATTACAATGTAAAAGTGTTGACATTGGAGGGTAACGGAGCTTTGGATGATGGCCCACACTGTAGTGGATCCGAATAATTGCGCCATTGGAGAATAATAGCAATGATGGTATGATAATGATGATAATGCAGCCAAGTTGTCAGGCTTTTTCTTCTCTAAAATTAGACGCGAAATCAATATTTCAATGATTGATGTTTTGTGATACATATATACGCACTTCTCAGCGAGTGTTGGATAACAACCAACTGTTACATCAACACCGAGTCGGGGGGCCGTCATAAGGTTGGATCATCCAATTGGCTTGTACATACCGTATGTCATGACTGTGGGTAGATCACCCATGAGAGAAGGGTGAGAGAGAGAGGTGGAGTTTGCCACCGCAACCAGGGACGAACTAAAAAAAAAGAGAGAGAGCACAAGCCACCTCGGACACAAGAAAAAGCCTTGACTGCCGCGCTGGAATGGGAACACCTTATGAGTAATGTATCATGCATCACATATCACGTATCGTGTATCAATAGGTCAAGGCTGTGCGCTTCTGAGACACTACTAGATCAAAATATTAGAATGATTGTTATGAGCGGTGATCAATATCAATGCGGGAGTATTTGTCCATCGTGGGATCGACGCCCTACGCTTATTGTTTTGCCATTGTTTGTCAACGTCCTTGGATACAAATACGGCACGCGTTCAACGCCCATCAACGCTCGCTCGCTCGGATAATCTGCTTTGCCTGAACCACACCCGACCACCCGACCACTTTGCCCAACCGTACTAGACCGTCACTCAACCCAAACACAAAAAAGATCGCAAAATCGGGCTTTTCTTCTTCGGTACTTTGGTATTGTTGTTGTTGTTATTATTTTTGTTTTTCTGCTTGAGGCTGATGAACGTTTTTGAAGCTATCAGTTTCATCTCTGTCATGTCCTGTACTTGGCAGCAATTTATCATTCCCCATCGCGTCGAAGCATCGGCGTATCTGAACAACGGCGGCTGATTTTACGATAAAGCATCACATGCTTTGATAGGCATCTCGTCTCACAATATGCACGCTGTGGACCAGTGTGTGGACCCTATATCGAACCACCCCTGATCAGACATATCGTGATATATATAATAGGGATGGAGCAGCTCCAAGCTTACTCTAGCCCCCCTCGTAGACCAATGTCGAACATGAATAAGGAAGAAACGGTCGTTTCCCAGGTATGGTGGTCGTGTTTGTTGTGGGTTTGCTGAATGAACGTGAGTGTTGACACAACGCGGATAGCCCAGGCCTGTGCAAGGCATGGTCGTGCCCCAATCCGGAGGCAACAGGAATGTTAAAAATTTGCCTCTTGACAACGAAGGGAAAAGAGACTGGAGTTTTGGTCTCTTTGACTGTTTTGACGATGCAGCAACCTGTACGTGAATCAAACGATGCGAGAAAGCGATTTTTGATGGGTTTCATTTCAAGGCTGTATGGCAATGTGGTGCCCATGCATCATACACGCCCAAAACAGGCGTCGACTAGATCATTTGAATAATCAAGGCATTCCTGATCCAGATCGTAACGAGATTTGCACTAGTGACGGTTGGACGTACTTTTGTGTTCAAGCTCTTTGTGACGTTGGCTGGGTCATGCAGGTCTGTTTGTCGCAAAGCTATTTTTGTTTGGATGGGCTAACCGCAAGCTCTTTAGATTGGGACCCGTGCAGCTATCAGACAGCGCTATAACATTAGAGGGGGTGGAGGCGACGATTGCTTTGCTGCTCTGTGTTGCGGTCCTTGTGAACTGACTCAAGACAGTCGGGAGCTAGAGCTGGAAGAGTCGACGTTTGCGCCTGCCCAACCCCAAGCGAAATAAGGAGACGACCAAATACCGATAACGCTACGATGGATTACGAAAGGCCGAAAATGCTACTATGCATTATAATCAACCTACCTATGATTGCTATGACTGGCACATAAATAAACACTCTAATGTATGACTCTTGCTCCCCTTGACCACGTTTTCAGCTTGTGATTCTCCTGGTTTGAGCATGGCAATAGGCATGGCATAACTCCGAACAGTAAATCCCGCTGAAAGCGGAGTTCCGGTGACTTGACCTCAATGCACCATCCGCCGAAATGAGCAATGGTGATGATCAGAGCGTAATCCACATTTGGATATAACCCTTGCAAGGAACTTGAAAGGGCCCTGTATGGTACAAAGAGTGTTGATTGGAATCTTACTGATTACCATTATCATCAATAAGCTCACTTGATGCCGCGAAGAGGGTCATTTGCACCGAAACTTGATTGTTGTCTTACCAATTTGACTCTACGCTGCCCCCGGTTAAGCCGCCCAAACCACCCAAACGTCATCATCTACCTTTCAAACCGCAAAAACACTGAGGCTGAAACGATGTGGTGATGGTAGAAAGGTGCCGACACTGCACGTAAATCCGTATTGGTCTGCGATAATGACGGGCACTCGTCAACTACGGCAACTTACGAGAGTCCTTGTCCACCTTGGGCCCGACCAGTTCCTGATCAGAGGTTGCAAATTGAGCCGGCCAAGCTGGCAGGTCAGCGGCATACTTTGACCTTGAGGAGCCGGTGACTGCCAATCATGAGACGTTGATCATTGGTATTGACCACTAAGGCTGCGCGACCTTTTTTTTGTTACCGGTTAGGCTTCCGGTACGTGTTGCGTACAGTGACTGCGACGAGTCAAAAGGTCCTCGTTTCTTTCTCGCTATCGATTGAAGAAGAGGGTTCAGATCAGAGCAGCTGCCATTGGTCATATGCCGTTCAGTACGGTCTCTGCGCCATCGCTATCTCCATTGCATACCTCAAGCTCGGTGTGATTGATGCTGGCTCACGTAGCTCTGATTGTCGTCGAAACTCCGTGACGGAATGGGCCTGAACGCATTTCTGGAATTCGTTGGGTAAGGAACATACATGTGCCGGAAGCTTCGAAAGACCAATGCACGACCACCAAGAAACGGTTGGTGTGTGCCCTTGGATAATTATGGAACTGGTACCACGCTGATCCCGTGGAAATGAGAATGAGAAGTTTGCTAATTTGGCAAGCATAAAAATTTAGAGTGGTCGAGCTAAGTTTGGCGGCTTACTGGTGGGATTAACGTCTCCAAAATTACCTCACTCAAGGCCATGCTTGCAAACCAGGCGTGTTAATCGGAACAAGGAGGAGCTGGTTGCGAAGCATATAATCTCCTAACTCTCCGGTCAAGTGTACTGGATGACAGCATCAGTAAATGTCACATCTATGAATCGAACTCGTGTTTGCGTCTTACAAGTTACTACTCGGTGTTAGTCGAGCTTAAAATGATGAAATAGCTTGTACAAACTTGAGCTGTCAATCCTAAACCTGTCCCATCGATGAGCTTTATGGCGTTGCGCCAGATATCATCTAAAGTATTATTTGATCCAATTATTTGATCCAACGACCCAGCCTCAAACTCTGTAATGAGGTAAATGCAGGGGGCGCATCTTCTGAGATTGACCATTGCACCAGGTAAGCTGAATATCAACGCCGCGGTCATAAGAAACCCTAGGTCTATCTTTTAACCATAGTTGTGCCATCTCTCTTTATAGACCCAAGTTGGGTCTGCGGCTATACGTTTATCAGAGCCTTTGTCAAGTCCGGTTTTGTTTACTTAAAGGCAGTGCTGAAGCAAGACACCCACCAGGCCACCGAAGCAGACGGAAAAGAGTAAGCGACTGGTAACGACAGTAAGGGTTCTGCACAAAGGATTGCTTTAGAACATTGATCCTCACAGTTTACGCCTGATCTAGCAACGAGGATCAGGTCGACGACTGTCACTGTGAAAATTGATCCACTGCCTTGCAATGGATGGTGTGCGTAGACTAGTAGGTTAGATTTCTTTTTATGGACATACCGTATTTCTCCTATGAAACCAATCTGAGGCAGCCTTGCTAATACATACGCACACAACACGAGCAGGGCAGTACGATATCTGCATCGTTTGTTACCCTGCATCTGCAACCACATCGATCCTACAACCTGAGAAAGCGAAACTAACAAGATTTTCAATCATAGAATCAACATAGTATGATGAATAAGTATAGAATGTATGGGTCCAATGTGTACCCATCACATCAAATTTGGTTGAAACTGATCACAATTTCTGCTCAATAAGTATTTTTTGATGAAATATAGTATACATTTATTCAAATTATAGCAAACTTTATAGCCTAAAGTCATCATCCAACGGTATGGGTGCCTTTCGGAATTATTGGGGGATTATTTGAAAAAAATTTCAACCTCTGCTAGCTCCTGCTAACACATCAAATTGATTTCTCTACTACTTTCCTCATCGCAATTAATATGCCCACTCTTACTGTATACCAAATTTTGTAGTAGGTTGAATATGCCAGTATTAAAATATTAAGGGTCCATCTTAACAGTCTATATACCCTGATAATCTATACATTTTGATGTCCACCGAGGGTTATAGAATAAGAGGACTTCGACTGTATTACCATCCACACTATTGGACGATTCTCATAGCGTGGCCTATTGCGTGGTCCCAGATGTGCGATCTAGAGTTTATCCGCTTCCGAGGAACTGATGCTGTTCAGGTTGAAATGACGGGATGTGCACACGTTTTGGCCAGGTATCGCAACCTTTAATCCCCTTGGACGTCACTAAACACTCGCACGTCGTTGCAGTCAAAGACAACGGAATCTTTGTCCTGTTTCTCGCGATGATAGCCGAGAACGCACGACAGCTCTGTAGGCTATTGAAGCGGAGATACGACTAATTCAAAAAATATTCAATCATTGTCACTGCGCCATTTGCAAGTCGAGCAATGAAATTCATGTCAACAAATTTCAAGGCCAGTTTGCAAATAATATTTTCCGCTGTTCAATGAACCCGCCCAGATTGCCCTAAGCATGGGGAAAGTCGCTAATGTGAGCCTAAAGCAATTTAATTCGGTTTGCGCCCGTTCACAGGTACCTTTTCATCCCATAGCAGTATAATTCGGTGAGGTCAATTGAAGTATCGTTGCAGATTGGCTCCACTGACGAGGTATAATTTGTTGAGAGTTGCCATGACGTTCAAAGATCTATTGAAATTCATTTGACCATCAAATCCTGTTGCCCTGAACTCAGGTGTAGGCATTCCTGGGCATTCCTGCGCACGCAGATCAGCAGAGATCAGCGCCGTCAAAGAGGACAGAGGGCTGGAAATTTTGGATAAAGCCAAATTAATCAATGCAATTCAAATCCACAATTGGCATTAGACCAGATATAAGTATCGGGTGTGCCCACCACGACACGGATTAAGCGATCATCCGTAGAACAGAAAAGGACGGAAATCAATTTGTTCCATGTGGTCCATTGTCTTGTCACCGTATGCGCAACCGGAAGATGCATGAGACGGTTGAGACCCGTGAGGTGGCATGTTACCATAATGCATAGGACTTCGAGCAGTGAGCCAGCGATCCACGAGTTTAGAAATGACAAGGAGTGGAGTGCGGATTGAGAGGAAGATGTCGTGAAGGAGAAGTCATACATGATCCGATTGAAGCGCTCGCCACCAAAGGAAAGCAAATTGAATGCAAGGTACTGGACTATATACTTACAGTACGGTGCGTAGGAACAAACCCACAGGCTGAAGGGTGCGCACATGCTACACATCCGACGTCGGCGATATTGATCCTCCGCGTAGAAAGTTGCATATCCAAATAAAATCAATACCCCGAGTCGGTCCCGAACATTTATATTAATAGAAGGGTTTACTATACGTCGGTATACAGGTAACATATGTATTGGGAACCAGCACTGTTAAAAATCGCCATAAACTGCTGTACATAATTTATGATAACAACAATGAGGGGAAGATGAAATATATGAGACGGTGAACTCTACGGCTTCTGCTGGACAAGGGTCGAGTCTGACGATGCCGACGACGACGATGAGGAGTCGCTCTGCAATAGCTCCATGGATTTTCGGATAAGTTTTGACCTTCGCATAACATCCAGGAGACCTTGAACGTGAGTAGGTTTCCATTCTTCCGGTAGTCGTTCCTCTTGCATCCACTGCTTCAGCCATTCGGCTGGTACGCCGGAGTTGTTCTTCGTCTTTGTCTCCCACATTCCAAGGACGATGGCCATCTCCCCTCGAGCGATCTCCGCATGGAGACCATCTACTGGAGAACACTCCTTCTCGCGTCGTACGCGCGACCTAGCGATGTCCGTTGCGTCGATCAGGACGCTGTCACCAGCATCAGAGCCTTCTTCATAGGAAGACTTGGCGTCATTTAACAGCGCATCGACAAGCCCCGGTACGACTTCCGTCGGAGCATACTTTTGTCCGTCTGGGTTATCAGCATGGACCAGACTTGCATTGTGTTCGATAGCGTTATGTTTGCCAACGTGGTAAAGCGAGATGGGTCGGAGCCGCTTGAGTAAGAAAAATCCGCCTACTGCGAGTACGACAGAAAGAGCGAATGACAGACTGTAGCAGTGTCGTAGACCTCTGATAAGGTCAAAGACGCTGATATTATGACCATCACGGGAGCTAGCGCAGTCTCAGAACATTATCGAATGAAAGTTGTGCATTAGTACATACATGTAACCGTGATTGGCCATTGCGTTGAGTGCAGGACAAGGTGAGCGACTGTCGCCTTGCTGAGCCGGACACCAGCCATGTTTGCCAGTGACAGGACACTGATTGCCTTTGTGCGTATGGGGAGTAGTCGGTGATTGAGTCATACTGATGTGAGCGTCTGCGAGAAGAATGATTGTTGGGAAAGACAAGGAAACCACGATGCGAACTGCTCTTATAATACGAGGCGCGGAGCTGTCTTTAATTCCATTGGCGCTCCAAACAGCATTGGCAGCATAATTGGAACGTGATCTGACGGACTATGGGAGAATTGAGAACCTGAGGGATATTGCTAATTAGATCCAGGGGTTTCTCCAAGAAATTACGAGGCGATGACAGGCGAGACGGGAGAATGAAGACAAAAAGGCGAGACGGTAAGTTGTAATTGGAACATTTGAGATCAATCAGGTCCGGTATGTCGGGAATTCCGGCACTGTCTTGATTCCGACCAGCACGTGCCTTTTCCAGGTACACGCACGTGATGTCGTAAATCCAAAGCGCATGGCGTTCCGTCTTTGCTTTTGCTTTGTCTTTACCTCCACACTTTTCTGTAGCGAGAACGATGAGATATACGAGAGCGAGAGCGAGAAAACCAACCAGGGAAACGACAATCACAACATGGATCAGAGTCAGATTTACTCCAACATCATGTTGATCCCTGACGCACTAGTATAGCCTCACGCATGCAGCGTGCCCCTTCACACAGATTGCCGCATTAGAACTCAAAACGGGCTCCTGCGTCAAGGCCAACGTAACTCTTGTCTCGGAATCTTGGAAAGTGCGAGCTACCGTTCTTTTCAACGTCGTCAAAAAATGTATAGCAATAGTTCCGATGCACTAGCCACGAAACGTATGTAAAGCTGGGATCGTTTGCCAGCATCAAATACGGCATCAACATCTTCTGCGTCTGTGTTCATACCGCGTGCACTGGAATCGGATCCAAACGAGCAATCATGATGCACTTGGTACCTTGGTAAAGTTGGCCTGTTGATTTAGGAAATAGATGTTCCCATGCTGTGTAACAATCTCATTGCGTCACTCTATTTCCGCTTTATCTCTACTCACATCACTTTAGTATCGCGAAATCGAAATATATCGTCCATGATAGACTGGCTTACACTCTAGCCAGCGACGCTAGGTCGAAAGCGATGCGTAGGCCTTTTGAAGAATGGACTCGGGTTCAATGAAAGTCTCATGAGCGGCCTTTTGATACTGTCTTGACGCCGAATCGGACGAATTAGCGGAGAGCTTCTTTGAAACGAATTTCCCATATCTGTCTTGCAAGGCAATGCTGTTTTTACTATCCTTGCGGAATGAGGGCTATCGATGTGCATTAAGCTCCACACAGCACGCGGTCGTGTGCTATTCGTAACGGCCTCTCCAACGTGCGTTATTCTTCCGATGTGGCGCCCTGATCATTTTGTACAGTGGCGATTAGTCCGCCCAATGATCATTAAATCCGTGTCCCCAGTGCTGATTTCTGATCAGCTTCCTGACGATGACTGACAATACGTACTTCCCAATCGCTACTAGAGAACACCAATCAACACATGCCTGTTTCTGTAAAAGCATATCTACCATCCGAAAACGTATCCGTCTGCTTTCATGTGCACAAGATGGCTGGCGTTTTACGCACCCAGCGCCGGGAAAGCGGCCCGATATATATAGTCCATGGTCCAGATGGCAAGCGTGCCTTTCTGCTTGCCAAAATTGCAAGCATCCAAATGAGGACAGATTGTCGCTCGACAACGTGAAATGGAAGAGAAAAGGCGCCCAGATGCCTAGACGCGCGCTCGACTGTCGCAATTGCAAGCGGATGGTTTTCTTGTAACGGACGAATGAAGAAACAAGGGAACAAGTTGACGTCAATGTCTACGTTAATTCATCCGTCAGTCATGACAGCTCCAACTCGACGTTGCACTTACAATAATCTGGGGAATTGGGTACGCATGTACATGAGTGAAAATTGGCTTGAATGGCACCCGTAAATCGCTCCAAGCATCTTGGTGGGAATATTGGTGTGGAGAATTTCAGCGCCTGTGTCGTGCGTACGTCATTTTTGCGATAATAGGGTTATTTCAGTGTTTGTGATGTCGAGGGTTCAGAAGACAAAAACAGAGCTGGGACATGCGTGTCCATCTGAAAGAAAGTGACAATCATCTCCTTGACATTACAAGCCCAGCATCTGGCCCGTCTATCCATACAGCTGCCGCAGTACATGCTTAGCCCTAGGCCTCGACCCCATCCGCAATGGTTGTGATTGTCGCCCGCCAGATTGTTCAGATTTTCATTTTTAACTGAATCTCGTGGTGGAGCTAAACAAAAGAGTCCCCGGGTTCTGGGTAGTCGCGATTAAGAGGCTCCATTGCTCCACGCAGTGGTTTCCATTGCACCCTCCAAGCCATGAGGTTGCCTTGCTGGCCACTGGCATCTCCGTTCTCTCTTCCAGCGTCCGGTCAAGAATACCTTTTAGTCACTGTTGTCGATGCTCGTAGCCGGGGAAATTCCTAGTAGGGCGATTGATTGGCAAAATGTGCGGTCGAGCTGCACGAGCTGCTATTGTGGTCTTGTAGTATTGGCATGTCACTTAAATAAGCGTGGAGTTGAATGGGTGGTTTTCATTGAGGCTATCTTTCCATCATGCAAAGTTCTGGAAAGACGCGCTGCGCCATCGCACAAAGACTGAGATGCACTCGTTGGCCCATGCCGTATAATGGCGTTATGCTTGGTGAATCTCGTCATCAAATTTGGCCTTACCTGTCTCTAGAAGCGAGCGAGGCTCATTCGGCGTCCACCCTCTGATAACCTTTGGCAAGCACAATGTAAGCAGTACCATTTATTTTGCTATGGTCAAGCAAAGACAAAGTTCACAAGAAAACAAATTGTTTCTACAATTCGATATGGCGATGATTGGTGTTATCCTGCTGCAGATGTCAGAAACTATAACTGCAACGCGGCGCTCAGTGCAGTGGCAAACGAACTCACCCAGACCAAACTGTTTCCCCACGCCTCAACCTTGTCACTCATCTCGAATACAATCTCACCCCCGTTTGCGATTTGGTCGTGGGTGATGACCGGCCAGGTAATCGCCTTTCCATTGATGGTCAGGCTCTTCACATAGGGCTTCGTCTGTGCGCCCGGCGCGGTGATGGTTAGAGTTCGTTCCGACGGCCCCCCGTTCGGGACGGCGGGAAGATTGATGGTGATTTTGTCATGGAATGGTCTGTCATACGTGTGCGTGTGAGTTTGGAAACAGAGAGTTTGACGTCGGGAACGGTGACTAACGATCCCACGACGTATTCTCCCGCAACAGGGTCAACGGGATAGAAACCCATAGCGCTAAAGATGTACCAAGCACTCATCTGTCCGCAATCCTCGTTCTGGATGAATTGAAATGCCAAAAAAGAAAATAATCAGGAACCCAACTTTACCGAGTTGGTAGACGACATACTCCAGACAGTCCATTTGCCGTATTATTGTAATCGCTGGTCGCGATTTCTCTGACTCTTTCTTGAGTCTTGTACGCAGCTCCCGCCAAGGCATAGAGGTAGGGTATATGATGGGAAGGCTAACTCGCATTGCAACGACAATGTCCGGCAGATTCGCAAATCAGTCAATCGACAACATTCATGCTGTCATTCATCGCGTACCTCATTCGTATGGTCATTGTGCCCTCCGTTGAAATGTTCATCCAGACTTTTGACAAAACTGGCGTTTCCTCCCCGAACCTCGATCAGGCGTGGAACGTCTTGGATGACGTCGAACGAGTAAATCCACATGTCACCTGTAATTGAACGTCATCCGTCAATGAATGATGCACGATTGATCAAACATTCCGTGATGCGGCGGTGTGCAAACAGGGTAGACAACTCACCTTCTGTCCAACCAGCGTCCTGGCCAGCCCAGGTACCATTAGCGTTCTTTGCTTCCATAAAGTTGGTCTTCGAGTTCCACAAGGTGAAAGGGGCGTCCATGGCCCGTTGTAACAAAAAGTTTACGGTGTCTTCTGGCTTCCCAAGTGCTCGGGCGAGCATAGCCGCGGCATAGTCGTCATCTGGTAATACCCCAAGTTTTCACCTACTTTTCCGATAAAGGCAGATTTGGGGCTTACAGGCATAGTCCAAAGTGCGAGAAGCACTCTCAGAATGGACATCATTCGCAACCCAGCCTTTTCCATTCACGTTGTAAGTTGAAGATAGACCAGCCCTAACTTCATAGTCTACATTCTATGCACAAATATATGAGCAACATAGTTATACTTTTCTCGTCTTGTGACACGCACCTCTTCTCGATCAGAGTATCTGTCATACAAATTACCGGTCGGATTCTTGTCATGGCACCACCGAGATAAATTTGTACTTGCCTGGTTGTCCAATCGTTCTTTGGCGCCACAGTGGCATCCTTCCAAACAGCCTCCCACGCCAACTCGCGATCAAATCCAGTAACACCCTTGACAACTGCTTCGGCAATAAGCGAGTCTGCATGCGTGCCAACCTAACGTGTTGGTATTGAAGCGTAGTGATTATAAGTGGTGCATTGTGAGCGCTCATCGTACGCACCATAATGTTGGTTTCTGCGATGTTCTTCCACATCGGTAGCCATCCACCCTTTTCGGTAGCATCATTCTCAGCGGGCGTTTAGGGTTCAGTGGTGTGCGGAAGAAAGTTACCTCTTTGTAATCCGCCAACATGCTGACCATCATACCTGGCAATCTTTCGGGTGCAAAAAGGATGAGCCAACCCCATTCCGCGCGGTAGACGTCCTGAAAGTATGGTTCGGTTTAGATTGTGGTATAAATTATAGGTTCTGTACAGACCCAAATAGAGTAACCGGTGTAGGATGCCGTCGCCTCATGGACTTGTGCATCGTATCCACTCCAGTACTTTCCATTTTCAATTTGCTCATACGGATACTAAACAAACAAGTCTAGTTGTCAAATCGTATTTTGCTCGACACAAAACCTTACCTGAAGGGCGTGGAAAACACCGGTGTAGAAAACTTCTTTCTGTTCATCGGTGGCTCCCTCAACCTTGATCCTGCCAACTTTGTCAACCCAAGCTTGACGAGTGCCGCGCGCCGTATCTTCCAGAGTACTTGTTGATGGAACCTCACTCGCGATGTGTGATCGAGCGGTATCCTCCGAGATGAATGAAGTTCCAACGCGTATATCGACCACAAACTCCTTAGTTTGTTGCCCACTTGAAGAGTAGGTGGTGTAAGCAGAAAGCAAAGGTCCAGAACCTGATAAAGCCTTGGATTGACTAGTCCCATTTTTGCTAACTCCGTACGACATGACCGATGCAGCAGAGGAGACTTGAGCGCAGAAATAGCCCTTGAACTTGTTGGCATTGTCAGCGATTGAGAGTGGTGTGATGATTCGGTCTTGTCTTTCGTCAGTAAAGCCCGATATGTCCATGAGCGAATTCGCATTTCCTTTTCCAGATCCTGGAACAATGGTCACTTCTCCATTAGGAAACGTGATATTGGTTGGTATAGAGGTGGTGACGGATGGCCGCGAGACCTCGACCAAGACGGAGGGTATGAAGGAGGGAGAGGAAGGTCGAAATGTGAATCTCAAGTGTCCCACACGCGAAGCTGTTGACAGTCTCGTCAGAAAGGCGCATTGCAATTCCATAGCTTGAGAAAAAACAACTTACTGGCAGTCTGTTCCACAAGAACCGTCCCAGCACCACCCATATCATCCTCCAGCTCGATGCTATAATAGCCAGGCGTAATAACTTCACTTCCATCCACCTTTTTCAATCCTCGCTCCTCAAAACCCGTTTTCACCTCATCTGCTTTCGCAGCGGCAACAAATCCAGGAATAACCGCAATCGGTCCACTCTCTCCCATCCAAATCGCAGGCTGTCTTGTCCCCTGAAACCCATGGATCCTATTCGCCGTCCAGTTGTATGGCGTCCTCGACAGAAAGTTGCGATGCGTTTGCGCGACCCAGCGGGTCATGGCGAAAGGTGGTGCAGTCGAGGGTATCATGCCTCCCGAACCGTTGGGCGTGTCCCCGCCGTTTCCTATGAGTCTAATCGCGTCCCCCATCAGTTATGACTGTTGCATTTGAGGGATGAGGAGCAATCTTACGGGTTTACATGGTCGTAGGCGTCGCTGGGAGGTACGGAAAAGTTGGGCGGCGAAGGGCGTCTGGAGCTGGCGTCGGCGGACACGACACCCAGCCCTGTCGCGGCAATGAGGGCGATGATGACGGTCTGAAGCATACTTCAGTTCACAACGGTGTTCCCACGAACTGGGCGAGGTTTCGTAGAGTGATCCATGCTTTTTTATGTCGGGAGAGTTCTGAAATTCTCATAGGGAAGGTGATGTTGAAAGAAGTTGCGGAACGGATTCCAGGTCATCCGGAAATCAGGTGAGGGACTTGATAGCTTGATGCCTTCTCACTCCAAAACTCGTGAGCTGGTCACTGGATGAACCCAAAGTCCTTCGCAATAGATATATGTCCGTCTTCACGTGTGTAATGGTAATACAGAACTCATATGTTGCTAACAGAACGGACCCGACATGATAGAACTCATATGTTTCCAACAAAACGGACCGACAGAAACCATCCGCTGCTAACAAGACGGTCCGTAATACCGTATGTTCCTGAGCATATCATTATATAGTATCATTACAGTCATCAATACAGCAGTATACACATCGACAAATGCTGAAAAGACTAGCTTGGACAGGTACGATGAGATGGGCAACGTCATAACAGAACCATTAATTAGTAGGGGAGGGTATCGCAAGTCACAGACAAGCGTGAAAATGCATGTGCATGTGATGACCGAAGCATAGAGCAGGATGGGCAGAGGGTAAAAGCAAAAAAAAAACGGAAACAATGATGGGAAAAAGCAACATGAACACATGGACAACCAACCATCAGCTCATCCTCGCAATCCACCAATTGTCAACCGCCAGCCACCAGCCATACATACAACAGGAACCTGCGAGGACGAGTGTGGAGGGTTGTGGAGTTTGCACATATCGACCAATCCACAATCGGAAACTCCAAGACCAAAAACGGATTTTTGAAGCGCTCACATTCAAAACGGGGATCCAGGTCAAAACCGGTGATCATCGTTTTGCGTCATTCGCACCGGCTGCCTCAAGTATTTCATCGTCAGGGTCAGCCTCCGCCTCCAACTGCGTCGCAGCCTCCACCGCACCCTCAATCTCAGCCTCCACCTCCGCCTCCGCATCAGCATCCGCATCTCCATCAGCATCGGCGTCTATATCCATATGAGACGGCGATACGGACGGATTGTGACTGCTGCTCGTTGAGGCACCGCCACTGATGCCCAACGGAGACCGCTTTGACGGACCGCTTGCATTCGTATAACCCGCAGATCTTCCATTGCGCGAATTTGATCGGCTTTGGGTTCGAGAGACGGATCCACCACGGCCTACATTGGAAACGGGCAATTCATCATTAATGGAGGCAATAGCCGGAGGTGGGCTAGGCGGTGGCCTAGTGGTAGAATGAGAGTGCGACGACGATATCGGGCCAGAGCTTCCCTTGACCGAGTGTGGATGAGAACTTGCGGGATTTGGAGTACTAGTCCTACTCCCTCCCCCAGAAACGGCGGCGACCAATGCAGAACGGGCGTCCGAGTCATCTCGGTCACGATCGCGAACTCTGTCAGGCTGGGAATAAGTATGATGCACAGATCCGCTGTGGCTTTGAGTTTGTTGCGTATTGACCAGGGTGTCAGTGCGGTGAATCGAACGATCAAACGTAACAGGCGGCAGAGACTGTGCTTGCTGAAGAACAACATTGCGTGGAGGTGGAGGAGGCGCTGGTTGTGTTTGTTGTTGCTGCTGTTGGAGTGTGGTGATGTTGTTAAGCGAATTGGCTGCGGCGAGCTGCTGCGACTCCAGCGTGCCTCGTCGTTCGACCCGCTTCATCTTTTTGCGGCAACTAGAGTGTTTGTGTTAGTATTGTGACATGGTTTTGGAGAACCTTAATCTAATGCGGAGAACGTAATACACACCGATCACATACTGTGCCTGGCCCCATGGGACCAGGACCCCATTTTTCGACGCATTTGCCTTCTTTGTACCTTCCAGGCATACCACACTGTCTGCATATCCGTTGGCCCTGTGTGTTAGTGGCCGGATAAACATGAGCGGGTGGCGCAGGAGGTGGCGCATCAACCGAACCTGAAGAAAAGTCTTTTAATGGGATGATATCAACAAGCAATTATTTTTGCACTCACTGGTTCCACTGGTTGAGGTGGCACCAAGATTGCCTATGCTACCCCCACTGGCGGAAAATTTATTTTTCTTCTGTGGTGCGCCGGTTACAACAGGTGCAAATACATGCGTCTGAATGGTCTGCACGTGGCAAGGTGCTGGCATGGTGCTAACATGGTTCTCGGCAACGAGTGGGACAGAAGCCGATGCGTGGGGTGGACGGACCCTATAGTTATGAACAACCTGCTGGGGTGTGGAAGGAGAATCGGGACGAGCCAGTTGTTGAATATGAATGTGCTGCTGCGAGGCTAGGGGTTGTTCGGTTGCAAGAGCATAGCGCTGAGAGCTTGTGTCTTCTTTGTGTGAGTGGTGGTGTCGTCGGCGGTGAGCGCGGTGAGCGCCGACTTGTGAGGGAGAGCCAGGCGCAGCATTGCCATTGGCTGCCTCACCAGTAGCCAATAACAGCATTTCATCAACGGAGAGAGAACTTTCGCTAGAATGACTAGACGAACGTGAACGTGAACGGCTACGTCCTCGGTGATTGGGATATTCAGCTTCGCCGCCAGGAGGAACAATCATTCGCGCTTGTGGCACACGCCTATCTTGGTAGATACGCTCACGGGCTTCGATCGCCTGTGGAGGCAATGGCTGATGACGTTGATGTAAATAAGCGAGTGACTACGCAACAGAATTAAACATATCAGACGGCTAAAAAATCAGAAATAGTTTCTCACCGACTCGGAGTACGAGGTGCGTTCATCTCGACCTCGGCGATCGTCACCATAACCCTTGAGCTTTTTTGTGGGCGGTTGGCCAGGTACGCTCTCTGCGTATCCAGACCTGTCTACACTGTCATCTCGGGGACGCCGACTGCTGCCGTTGGGGTTCGGGTGTGGGGGCAATGACAAGGGAAGAAAGGCTTGAGACTGGGAAGATCGATGGGCGTGAGATGAGCTGCGTCCAGAGGCTGGATGACCGGTTCTAGCATGATTGACAGGCGGTGCCATACTCCCAATGGTGGGGTATGACATGGGTAAAGGGACACCACCTGGAAGAGGGATGCTAGCCAGAATGAGTTGGCCGCCACCGTCGGAGACAATTTTAGAGAAGCCAGCGCGGGCGTCAGCGGCACGCATTTCGACGGTGTGGAGGTAACGGTCTAGTTGGTACCAAGTTTCAACCAAGATACGCTTACGAGATTCAGCCTCATCGCGAGCAACCTCTGCATCAAGGGCACGTTGTTCAAATTCCTGAATGACACGAGCGGTATCGGCCTGAGCTGATTTTGGGTCTGAGACACTGGAGAGGGCGTGATAGCGACGCTCTGCGTCTTCAGCGCGTTTCTTGACGGCGGCGAGTTCGCGACGGAGAGACTCGATTTCTTTGAAAGCGTCTGTAAGGAGCGCGGCAAGCTGTGAATTCGATGACTGAGCAAGGGAGGAGGGGGAGGGTAGAGGATTGAGTGGCGGAGATTTAGCGTCCAGGGTGGGTGGATTGGAAGGGGAATCGATGTGAGGGCTGTCGGGCATTGTTGACAGCGAAGAAGAGGTGCTGCTCGCTGTTAAGCACGATGAGGAGAGCGAGAGAAAGGCTGGAGACGGAAGCGGGGCGGGGAAAACGAAAACCGCATTTCGGACAGAAGACGGGGTTGATAAAGTCGAATTTCTTTTTTTCGCAATTTTACCTGAACAGCGCCCCGTTCCGAGGATGCCGACCGCTCCGGCCGGGAAGGGCTGCCTTTTAAAGCAAGGAAATAACCAGAAAAAGGCAATGATTCCCAGAAGGCGGAGTCGGTGCCGGGAACGGAGGGATCACATGGGGCAGGACCCCAGGGAGTTCCGGGGTCCGTGGAAGGCCTCATGTCCGCCCTTTTGAGCGCTCGGGCGTGATCATCAGCGAGATAAACCCACGCCCGTCTCCCGCCGCATGTCTTTCTAGAACGCCCCTTAGTCACTCGCCCCCCCCTGCCTTCTTCCCGGATCTCTGCCTCGTGTTCTTCTTCTCCTCCCACCATCCCACTCGGCGGCGCACCCGCCCCTCCCTCACCCGCCACCCTCGTCGGCAGCGACGACTGGCGCTCATCGTCGTCTCTCGTATTTTCTGGTTCATTTTATGTGCATATATGCGGCTCAATATCTCGACCCTGCAGTTGTTGGCACTATTCTACATTTCCTTCTGGGGCAAACTCCCATCATGCCGTCATCTTGTCACGCCAAATGCCCCCGCTCTACGCCTTTGTCTATTCAATCCTCGCATTCCTTCCTGATTTCATAGATCCACAACGATAAACTGATGTTGTCAGGATAGGAACTATTCCGCCTTCAGGCCCTAATCTCCTCACGCTTCGTCAACCTGCATATCCTTTGTCTGATTTCTCAACTCCACACCCTCACCGCGTGTTCAACGCACTGCGCTTGCCGCTCTTCGCGTACCCCGTATATCCTCGGAAATCTCGTTTTTCGTATTTGATGGTGCTTGCCATTTCATTCGTTCTCACCATAAAATAAAACCTACACACTTACTTCCCGCTCTCGCTGGCCACATCTTGTCATGTGCTCTACTATTTGCTGTTCTTGACATACTGTTCTCCCGTATTTCTATGTCTGTCCCTCTTTCGTTTTCAATCCGTTTCCCTTCATGTCAATCTCGGTCAATTTCGCAGGTAACCCTTCCCTTACAGGTAACTCAACCAACCCAGTGGAGCTCAACGCCAAAAAACCACACCCATGTTGTGTCATGTCATCGCGTGTGCGCGTTGGCTCGAACCTAAATTTGTCCATCCTAATCCGCCCAGTCCAATTCTATCGTCCGTTTCGAGAAAATCCTTCTCTGCGCCTCATTCCACAGATCCCTCTTCCCACTCCCTGGCACCGCAGGCCTGGCTGTTCCCCCTAGCACCTCCCCACTGCACAATCACGCCGAAAAAGTATTGTCTCTGGCTGCACAGCTCACATCATGGGCAGGATCTCTCTTCGGTAGCCACGTCCGCAAGTGACTCTCTAGTTGCTTTTTCCCGATCCAGAAAGGGGGAGAAGAAAAACCGGGGTAGCACAATTCAACCTGACTATATATTTCTCAGACCCGTTTTTTTTTTTCAAGCCTACGCTTTCAGAACACGGTCACGGTCATTGTCGCTTTCCACTGACGATACAACGGGTAGCTTACTCACCTAGGTCTTGTGAACCCGTTTTCCCTGTATTCCTCACCGGTCCATCCAGTATGATAGCCGGAAGTTTCCCGTTGAGGTTATGATCAAAAGTACGCATCGTCGACCTGTCAATGCCTCGTTGGAACTGCATAGTTAGCTTACTGATGCCTGGAAGATCTGTGGATGACTTTCCTGACGCGGCGCGCACCATGCCGCGCCTTGGGTATCTGCACCCTTTTTTTTACACATGTGATGGCCTCACATACCCCCGGTTTTAGCTATCAGGTTGTCCCCATGATGCAACAACATGGCAGCCTATCTCTTATGTTCCGCCTTCCACGTTCTCACTATTACTGTCAAAGCAGATACTCTCCTGACTGCGGAAATATCACTGCACGTCAATGTCGAAGACAGCCGACACATGTTTTCCTCATGGAAATCTCCATTCAGACCTGACTTTCCCGCAAGTACGTTCTTGTACATCTTTCAATACCTCATCCAATCCCAGGGTTCTCTTGAGAACAGAAGGCTGTCGTGGAATCTTGAAATAAGTGGCTTTGCTGCGTTATCTGCCTGGTCATGTTGCCGCCAACTTCTCGGGAACCCTAGCGGGGAGCCAATGTGCGCATCGACGGAGTCCGTTATATTGGCGTCTGTATTTCTTTGAGCGCGTGATGCGGAAATCGTTGATCCTCTCTTCTTCCGTCTTCTAATCTTAAGCTCTGTTTCGAACGAAGAAAACGGAAAAGGCCGAAACATGCTTCGACGTATGACAAGCTATTTTGTCCTATCCTCATGTTTGTCGGATAATCAGACTGACTTGAAATGCATTACGGTGAGCGGGGGATTGGTCTTTGCCCTTTTCTCTCTCCCTTCCCCGTTTTTACTTTTTTGATCCATGATTCCGGATCAGCAATCGGAGGCGTTCTGGAAAAAATGGAAAAAGTCAGGTTACCATTGCACGCCACTACACACGCTTACCACGCACCCACTGCACAGGATTTGCGGGGTGTGACCCACATCGCCCATTGCATTCCAACTTCTATTTCCTTTTGTCTGTTCTGATTGCTTTCATTATAATCAAGTGATCCCTGAGGATGTGGGTGATAGAGCGATACGGCGTTACGTTGTCCGCTAGCAGCCAGGGATCAACAACTGACGCGTTCTCTTACTAATGCCCCGAAACGCTACGCGGGAATGTAGACTTGGTAGAAGACCTTTATAATTCATGGAAGCGAAACGATGCTAATGGTTGGGTCCATCAATTGTCGGCTGCTTGCTTAGACTGGAGTCGTTTATCCTGCGAACTCTTTAGTATGCCATAATCCTTTCCGTGAATCTGGTGACGTGCCGTACAGAATAGTAGGATCGTGAAGGCCTGACATCTTGGTTCGTATTATTGATAAATATGCAGGGAAACTTGACTTGTTGGGAGAAATGCAGGCACGGTCGCGTACGCGTATACAATAACCAGTACGCCATTTCTTTTGTCATCAATAAGGATGAAGTAACGGTGGGTATAAGTGGGAGATCATGCCCGCGCCACAAGGACGGATTGCTCATGGAGATGAATGATTGGCTGAAGGCTATCCTATTCGTAACAATAACTGGCCTGGCCCACAATGAAAGGTTCTTACCGAAACGGACAAGGAATGTGCATGTAAAAGACAATGGTACAAAGACACTTGTGCTCAGTATGGCTTTCCTCAGGCACGATTAAAGCACTTGTAATAAATTCGGTCGAACAACCCTTTGAATCCGTCATGCATCATCGACGATATGTGATTTTTCTACGTTGAAAAGGGTGTTTCTCATTCTCAATTGCCTGTTCCAAACTGAGGTGCAACCAATCCTTCATAATTGGAACGAAACTCCAGGGTTTGGTTTGCGTGATTCCTTTTTTGTTTATGAATATCATTGCGACCCTGTTCAAGGATATAACTCGCTAGCCAGGTTATGTGACAGTATCATGCGAGTCCAAGTTTAGGAAAGTGATGGACAAAGTACGAGTGTCAGGTATCGGGAGACACGGGAATGGAAGGTGCGGCCCATGGGGTTAGTTGCAGGAATGGTTATTGAAAGCGAGTAACTCCTTCTCTCCCTCAAGCGTGCATATGCTGGCCGCGTATATGAATGCAAGCGGTGATTCTGGAAGGTTGTAGTTGCAACTAGCATGGTATGGGATGGGATGGGATGAGATGGGATGAGATGGTAGGGTGGGTGAGATATGTCCAAGCGACGTCGTATTGTAGACTCGGGGAGAGGAACGTTCTGCTGCTGCCAAGACCGTTCAAGACCGAGGGCCGGTAAACATCATACGGAGGCAAAAACGGTCGAGAGCCATGAGCCACGAACCACGCGCCGGGAATGGATGGGTTGGACGCGTTTACGGTAAAGAGATCAAAAAAAAAAAAAAGCCTCGTGGCTTCCATGAGGATGAACAGGTCCCGGGTCTTTTTGTCCATCCAGCTATACTCTATCTGGAAATTCATCACACGCTTGAAGCTTGAAAGGACACTTTTCCTTTTTCAAGACCGAGGCCGAAAAAGAGAGAGAGGGTGGGATAGAAATTAATGGATGTTTCTCAAGAGGGTAGGTCTTGAATTTGGGTACGATTTTTGCATCTTTTACTGGGTATAAGTATCGTATGTTTGATACTTGGAGGTTTAGTCCCCCCGACTAGGTGAGCCATTTGCGATTTGATTGCTTGATTCTGAGTTACTGACGCCGGTAAGTTGCCAAATGATATCATATTTCACTGTTACAATTAGAATGCTTGCCAACACGTTTTTCATTCGCATGCCCATGGCTGCGGACTCAAGATGCCCACGCAAAGATGGTGATGATGCGCAGTACCAGTTCCACACTAGGACGTTTGTAGAAGGTTGAAGCGCATGGGTTGCGTCGTGCGTCTTGACACTCTTGTCCCATCAAGACTTGTCACACTTTTCAATTATCCGCCCGGTTCGGAAAATGCGACTGGAGGAAAGAGTGGACTTTAAAATTGGGAGGTGAGATCCTCCGTTCACATAGTCGTTCTTGGGGCAAATTATTCATGTATGTAAAGTGAGTGTGGTTTTTTTGAAATGTGGGCGGACCGGTACAAGAGGTATAACCATGTCCGTATGAGAGCGTCTTCGTTGAACGTGTTCGTAGGTACTAGGTTGGCCCGCCGTTTTTTTGACTGGTGCCAAGGATAACCAGCTTTTCAGTCTCGTGTTCCTGGCACTTACGTATGGGCATTGGTAGGTTGTGTGCGCGTGGCGAGCAAGGTCTAGTTCAAGGGAGGACTGTGTTCGAACAGCCTGGAACAGAATGTCGCCTCGCGTGGTGGATAAAACCATGCAGGCGTGCGTTTCATGTCCAAGTCAAAGCCATTAGTCGGTCACCGTTCAGCAGCCTTGATTTACGACTCTGGGCTGTCAGACTATTCTCTATTTCGTGGACCAAAGAGTCAAGACTGTGCGATTCCTTGCCAGCCAGCGATAGGGCAAGTCCGTCTAGAGGATCAGGCTCGATGCGCAACTTTTAGCTTCTTAATCCTAGTTGTGGGGTCTCATCATCGACCCCGACCTCGCGTTTGCTTATAATCATGCCGTACGTACAACGCGCGGACAATCGCCCCTCGTTTAGAAGAAGCCATCCTTCGCCTCATGGTGGACTCTTGACGTGATCTGTACCTAGCAGTAAAGTTGTCGCGCTTGGGAGCCCCACAACGGAGGAGTGCCAGCCATTCCCCATTCACCCTCGAGCGGAGGATGGCGGCGAGGGCTAATTGAGCGACAGGCACACGGGCCTCCGCAGGAATTTCCGATGGATGTCTTCCCCGTTGTCGATCTTTCTGGGATGATTAAAAAGCATACCGCATAATTGCATAATTGTGAAGCCATCAGACTTTGTTGTTAGCCCCTGTTGACCTCCCTCTATCAGCTTACGTCTATCTATCAGTTTGCTCGTTGATGTAATCTGGGGGATTGCAGGAACAATTTTCTCGAATGAACGGGATGTTTCTGGGGCACCGTTTAATTACTCGTTCCTTACGCTGTGCAATATGTGGGGTAAGACCGGCTGTTTTGAATCCGCCGATGTGTATTGGGACATACCGCTTCGGCAAATACGGTATAGGTCGTCAAAGGCATGGTTGTTGACGCCATCTTTTCGTATTTATGACGACTTGCAATTGGTGTCGCTCACCTGACTCTAGTCGGGTAAATGTCTTCTAGACTTGGAATGCATGAGCGAATGTGAGTCGATATATGTGTGATATTTCTTTGAATTTTGATTGGCTGAGACTGGAGTCAGACCACGTGACTTTCCATATATGCAAGGTCTTTGGATTGAGAGGGGCCAAAGTTTCGAAAGCAGCGACTGAGAGCGAATGGGCTCTCTCTCTTCAACTTGAACCTCAACCACCTCCTCAGCTCTGTTTCACTTTTCTTTTCAATATCAAAGCATTCATTCGACTTGATACTGTTATACCACAAGGCCTTGCATTCAATTACAACGGCCACTTGCTTCCATTTCTGCCTACGGTTATCTGACTCATATCGCAGTATCTCTCTCCGTATTTCATGCCAGCAAAGCACTCGCGCAATGGACGTTCTCAAGGACAACCCATGAACAACAGCAATCCTAATCTCCTTTCTAATACTCCTCCGCCGCACAGTCCTACTCCCATTCCCGACGCCGACGAGCTTGTTCAACCTTTCTATCACTTTGCCTCCCCAGAATCTCTTTCGAACGATTCCCCTGCCCCGACTTTGTCCACCCTTCTCGACTTCGACCAGCCCCCTACAGCCGCTGCTCACGCGCTGCCGGAAGTCGTCGAGCCGGAGGAGGATCTGGTGTCTATCCACCGGTCGCCACCGTTTATCCAAGCGCCTCTGCCTCCCGTGGACCAAGTCATAGCCAAAGAGCCTCCCCTTCTTCATTCCCCTCAACCGTTGCCTACTAGACCACGAATTGCCATGAATGACGGTCCCGTTGACGCCTCGCTGTCGGGTCATACCCGATCCCCTATACTTGCACGGTAAGGTCATTTGCATCTGTTGTTGATCGCTTTGCTATTTCATTGGACGATCCTGATTTTGGGGTAATCGTGTGTCCTTGTCTAATCACCGCTAGGACAAGCTTGGTCATGAGGACAGGCAACGGACATGCGTTTGCCTGACCCCCGCATTCAAGTCGCACGCTTTACTCCCACTCCCTGATACAAAGCTTTGTATCAACTATTCTAAACAAGTTACTCGACTGCGTAGTTCGTGTAATGCCTCCAATTTATTCATCTTCATTCCCATCTCAAGGCCGTCGTGTCCTTGTACTCTGTTCATGCCCTTCTTCGCTTTTCAAAGCTTGATTGATAAAGCAGCTGACATTCGTCATTCAATCTACAGGGAACAGTCGACGCTTGAATCTTTTTCACGTACTTTACGCACATACGTACCTTCTTCCATCCACATTCCCATCCCCAGGTCTGCTCCGTCTCCGCCTCTAGTTTCTAGACCTGTCAGTTTCGGCTCTTTCAGCGCATCAAAGGACACTCCCTCGCAGGACGTCGGGGCTTTTCAACACGGGCGTCATGAATTTGAACGGCAATCACGCACGTCCGCCAACTATCATGCACGGGCGAAGAGCTATGCTCTTGGTACTGCGGAAACTACTGGCTCAGGCGTAGCCCGGGCACTCCAAGTAGATAGGTATAGAGATACGAGCAGGGAACGTCTTACTCAGCCTCTTCGGGGTATGTCCTATCCAGGGTCGGATGCAACGCATGCCGATCCCATTTTATGGGCAAGGTGGGATAGGGTCAATGACAGGTGAGTAAATTGGCAAAGCTTGTTCTTGACTGCATCTCCATCTGGAAACCTGTTTCAGGCGGCTCCTTATACTGGCTTATCCGTCGGGGTTTCAACTTTGGGATTGCACAGACCTTGGCTCTGTCACTGAAGTTTTGAATCTGAATGTCAAATCTCCCGAATGGCTGGGGGGTGGCGAGATTGTCCACGTCTCCGTCCTACCGTCGCCGAGCTCTCAGACACTTCGTCAGTTTGGTGATCCATTGGCAGGAGATCGGCCACTGCTTGGCATTGTGTAAGCCTGGTCGCGTGTCTCACTGATGTCTTCCGCTGATTTGGCACAGTTTGAACTTGAATGGTCATAGGGACTCTTCTACACTATTTATTTATTCGCTGTCTAGACAGTATCTAATTCAACGGGTCCCAATCACTGGTCTAGTTGTCACGTTTATTTCTAATCCCCACTTCCTTGTAATCGTACGTGTTCTTCAATTATTGTCCTCCTCATCACGCTGATACACTCGCGTTTGACAGAGCACAACAAATCCGCCTACCTTGCAAATATATTCACCAACAACGTTTAAAGAAATATATACAATCGCTTCCAACTCTCTCGTTCCGTTTGCACATTCACCCGTGTCATATTCGAACCTCACATCTAAATTATTTTCGGCGGCAAATTTAAACAACAATAACAAATCAAATGAACCTGTATTTTTAGGAACTAAGACAGAAGACCAGCGGTCACAGAGCAGCCCTCTCGTCCCCGTCTTTGCACTTTCACATCGTCTCCTTGCGTTCGCTTCACCCCCATCGACGTCTACGCAGCAGGCCCAGCGGGTGCCATCTTCAGGCTCAGGACATTCATCTGCAAACTCGCTTTCCTCGTCTCCATTCGGCTTCACTGGGCTTAACATGCAAATTACGCAAGCTGAGCTTGGGACTGCCGCTATGAAAGTTGGCGGGACGCTCCTGAGTGGCATGAAGACGCTTGGTGGCATTGCTCTCTCGGCTGCCAAGAACCGTATCATGACAGCAAGTACTGGCGGGGGCGACGCACTCGGCCCTGAATTGCGCAGAAGCCCACGCAAATACGTTTCTACCAGCGCACCTTCTGCCGCCAACCTGGACCCGGGAGAGATACGCGAACGCCGGTACTCGAGTACTTCCATGGGATCGCAAGAGAGTACTGGCCGGTCTTACTCGGGGAGTGACCAGGCTCACCCATCACCGGTGATGCCGAATACGTCTTTGGGACCCGAGAATGGGTCATATGTCACCATATTAGATTTAGCGCCACTGTTGATGCGGGGCACAGGCACAGGTGGCAACGCACCTGTCGTCATAGCCGAGTTCTTCACGTCAAGGACTCAGCCGGTGGCTGCACTCAAGTTTTCGCAGGACGGTTGTAATATTGTCGTTGTACCAATGAATGGTCAAGTTCTGCAAGTGTATCAAGTTAGGCCTCGTCCTGCGACTTCCAGACATGCGTCCAGTACCGAGGCGGTGTCTTCAGATCAGGCAAACCCGAGGACGCTGCGGGAGGCTGCGCATGCGCAGGATGCAGTCTCGCGTATGTATAATCTTCATCGTGGACGGTCGCAGGCGGTTGTAGATGATGTATTGTGGGCGCATGACGGGCGGTGGATTGCGATTGGGACTCAGAGACCGACTATACATGTTTTTGCTATTAATCCGTATGGAGGAAGGCCCGATTTGCGGAGTCATACAAAGGGTAAAGTTATGAACGCCAACGAACTGGTATGTTAACCGTTTGTGTATAGTGTCTTGTTTGTTATTGACATGATCTAGCAACCTGCCTCGGTTGACATTGGTCCTTTAGCTCGTTTACGCGCAATCAAGCCTCCATCGCCCGAGCAACCCAAGCCAACGCTCGCCTTCACATTTATTGAATCTTCCGAATCGTGCCTCCCAAGCAGTCTTCTCCCTACACCGTCTGTACCCCTTGGAGAGCTCGGTTCGAACCCGCACCACCGAAGTCGTCCGACCAATTTCCAGGATTTACTCGTTTTTGATCCCAACGATGGCATGCTGTCGCTTCGCAGGATTACCAGTGAGCTTCGATCGAAAGACCAGGGGCTGTCTGTGGCTGCGTCAATGTCTGCGCTCGGTACTACGAGCATATCGCTGCCTGGTTTGGGTGGTGCTGGGAAGTTGAGCAGCTCTCCTTCATCTGTTGCGCATTCGACATCGGTTGCTTCAAACGCGTCTGGTCAACAACGTAACATAGAGTCCACTCACGAGCTTGTTGGGAAGGAGACTATTGTGGCGACGTGGAACCTTCAGCGTCGGCGTGATTGGGAGGAGATTCGACAGCCCATTATCGCAACAACAACTTTAGAAGTGGGGTGGTCGAGTAGGAGATTGGTCAATCTGAAGTAAGCGGTCTTTTTCATTCTGTTTTGTCTTGTCTGGCTTGCTTATGTTGCAGATCTAGTTATTTGGCGCGAGCTGAACTATCCACGTTCTCCCGCTCTCCACAAATTCTACCTCGATCTGTCTATCTGTCCCACCAGTTCTCGTTTTATAATCTAGGCGAGGATTACCATGCCCTCATCAGACGCTCCTACCTGGACATCACTGGCCAGAAGATTGAGGTTCGCAAGGAAGTCGAGGTCAGCGCGTTCCCTTCAGGACCTGCGTCGGAAGCTTTTGTAGAGGACTTTTCGTCACCGCGCGACTCTCGCCGTCATTCAACCTCCTTTGATGAGCCCCTCGCCAACGCGCTTTCAGGCGGTCTCGAGTATACCGCGGCGCCCCCCATACTCCCTATGTACCCGAATGGCGCGCCAGGTTCTCGGCCGCGCTCGTTTAGGAATTCGATTCCGATACGCACCATTGGGGATGGGATGAGCGAGAGCTTGAGTCGGCTCAGACGCGAGATTAATAAAGTGCGTTCGCCGCATTTGTTGCCTTGTACCGAAACCTCGTCTTCTCCTGGGCTTGTCCCGCTCGAGTTTGATGAAGAGGATGAAGACTTTTTGAGCCGCGACATGCGGGATGGGTCGGAGCAAGGGGGAGAAGGAGAAGGAGAAGGAGAAACGTCGACTTTGGGGGCGATGGCGGCGACGGTTATTCTTGAATCGGCGCCTGCGACGGGTGTGAGCTTGTCGTTGATTGATGAGTCGACGGATGACGGTATGAGTGGATGGGATTTGCAAGATCGGCAGGCGATTGAGGAAGAGGAACGGTTTCAGGATCTGGCTGCTCTGGGGGTGTTGGAGGAAGGGTTGGGAGGAGAAATGGGGGTGAGTGGGAAACCGACTTTGAGTGGGAAGAAGGGTAGGGGTCGCAGGCGTTGAGGGATGTGTTGAGTATGTGAGTGTAGATGGGTTTACAACACGTCTTTGTATACGTTTTATGGTGTAAATGACATTTGAACGTAGCCATTGGCAGTCACTGATATTCAGCTAGGTGGAACATTTGTGAGCCTATCGGAATCGTTGAGGGATGGCCATTGGTTTCTGTATGCGATATTTTTGGAGATTGTGGATTCACACAAGCGTCACCGTGGGAACGAGCAAGCAAGCACGTTTGAAGGTAATTAGTATTTACCTGGCACAGCTGGCACATTCAGATTTTGCACCCGGCAAAATCCRTGCTAAATGCATTGCRTGATGTTTAAATTTTGCTGTGCATGTTTGGTAGCACAAAATGTATAGTTTTGCAGCATATTTCACTCTAAGCAAAATGGTTGGAACAGTTTAAAGTTTTCGAAAC
>JNHW02000122.1:0-32764 GCA_001691775.3 Amanita inopinata Kibby_2008
TCACCAGTCACATTGGCACCAGTCATTGCATCACACTGTGTAACATATGGTATGCCAGTCACAATGTAGTCAAAATTGTAGTGTACTCGGCAAAGTCCCATGTAGGTATCCAGAGTTTTATTGGAGGAGGTGGTAAAATGCGGGAGATCACTCTACTTGAATGGACAGGCACAAGGTGTCCACCTCTAGTTAGATCCGATCAGTTGGAGTTACAGGTGTCATTGTTTTGTGCCAGGCCCTACAATTATATAATTTCAGACTAGCCCAGCCAATCAGAGCCCTCGAACACTTGGATTCAGGCCCTCCCATGCAGTTGGGCCTGGGAAGGGGCTGGCCTCCCACATTGAATAGCAGTAAGACTCGCATGAATTTGAGGCAATTCTATTTATAATCATAATGTACAGTACAGCTGCATGGATTTCGAAAGAGCCAAAGGACGTAGAAATGTCAATATGTAGCATTACTAGATAGCAATAAGCTGTAAGCATGTCGACTGAGGTGTGGCGTGTACGTGATTTGCAGGTATGATGTGTATGAATAATGTAAGGCGGAGGTGGACCGACGTGATGATCAAGAACAGAAGCTAACCGTTAGGTGTAGTAGAACGGGAATGTGATTATTGAGCGCTGTACCGAGCCCTCCGTTTCAACGACTGCGTGAATTTGGGTGCACTTGACTTTTCTTTTGTTGTGATGCGGAATACGTACAGCTGGCCATGGAAGCGCCTTCTTGGCACTGTAATCATTGCACCGTATCTGGAATGCGGATGACCGAGGCGGAATTCATCGCCAGTTATCTGGTAGGCATAGTCATGACCGTAGAAGATTATGCGGGAGAGACGGAGCGCCGATGGAGGTGATTGGCGGAGAGAGTAAGTCGTATTATTCGAGAATAGATAAACGTTGCGGTTTCGGGCGAACGACAATTAGCGGAGCGTATGAGGTATAGTGTAAATGCGAGTTGATCCAGTGGAACCTAGACACGAACCATGGTCCCAGACAGATTTTATATGCGTTGAGGTTCGATGATTTTTTGCATCAGGAAAGGCAGAGAACTGCATGCCGGCAACCACCCTTGTGTTTAGTGGCCGACTGTGTTAAAAATTGGGTATCACTATACGCTGCCCCACCTCAGCACGCCCTCGTATATTGAGTACATGACCGCCGCATTTGGTACGACACGCATCAAATGGGCGGACAACCCTCCATATAAGGACCTTGCGCCTTCTTCTGCAATCACCAACTTGAGCGTCTGCCATAGCCCCGTGTACTTCAGTACGCCGTTGACCCGTGGCTGACGCAGCCTTGTTCGTAGAACCTCGTGAGGATAGGTGATCAGACTGGCAACGCACTTGGCCGTTCCGGCACTTCCGAGCATGCCCAACCAATCCGAGACTCCGCCCCGTCCATCGGTACTCGCCGTCATCTTCTTTAGACGCTCGTAGAGAACCCATTGAATCGTTCCTTCCGTCACGCCAAGATAACTCGCACTGAGACCCTTATAGAAACCGCGAATCCCCTCTTCCCTCATAATCTGCGTAATCGTCCGCCAACTGCCGCCCAATATATGCGCTTGCGAAGATGACTTCTGGATAGCTCTCGATCCGCTCTGCGCCGCAGCAGCATCCACTGCCAACTGCAGCCGCGTTTTTACAACCCAGATTGGATTTGTAGCTGTTCCGGTGACAATACCGGCGACAGCCGCGGCAGTGAGGTGGACGTATGTGTTTTCGTGTCCGTGATTAAAATTTTCCGCGATAATCCGCTTTCCGTTGCCATACGTGAAGAAGTTGATTGACCGTGCTGGGATGACACCGACAAGGGTAGGTCCGAGGCCTTTGAACAGGGCTCGTGGTGATTCGATGCGGTATATGTCTCTGAGATGGTAGCGTAGTTGTGAGCATAGTGATAGAGAATGACGGGCAATCTCACCGTAGAATATAACCTGTCTCTACAAAGTTCCATAGGAGACCACCGACGCGCGGGGCACTTGCGACCATGGTCGCTGTAGCTGTCCCACCCCCTCCTGCCCTCACAACTCCAATAGCCGTCCGCTTCTCCCGAAAGAGGTCAGACTGTAGCCGAGTTTTGACAACATCAAACGGCGAGGTAACGATGGCACCACACATTCCGCCCAGACTGTCATTGGAAAAGGGTCATTGACCGAGTTATGAGACAAAACGTCACACACGAAGATGCTCACCCTCCTGCAACGAAATGCTGCCATGATTTTGCTGGTAACGGAGAGGTAGACTTGGACGCGGTTGACGCTACGTCTGCCATTCCAAGATTGAGTCGCAACCGGAGGAACGATTATTATTGCGCAAGAGCTCAAAAGGTGTTGGAATTTTTTTGCTTGTCACGTGCTACAGGGAGATGTGAAGAGGTCTGAGATAAGATAATTAGCTGGTCAGCGATTGGACGAGAGAAAGTCAGGTACATCAAGAGGAAAACGGCTTGGGAAGGGGAAAAAATGTTCTGTATTTCTATCCTCAAGGTAAGTTTACACTTTATTCTTGTGCAAGAGGAAATATAGGAACTGAGAGAAAATTTCACGCCAGGACACGTTACCGATACGTCCCGTCAACTTTGGTGCACCGGCGGAACAGGCTATAATTGCTGAAATCAACAAAAAGTATGCAAACCGCGTATTACATGACGTTGGATTGTGTATGTGCGTCTTTGACCTAGTCGAGGTGGGTATAGGGAAAGTGAGGTATGGAGACGGATGCCTGTGGTATAAAGGTGCGTCTTTTGTTTTCCCACTGGCTGGCAGGAGGAAGACATAAAGCTAGGACCTTTTGACAGTTGTATTTCGGCTGGTCGTGTTTAGACCGTTTACTTCAGAAGTGATCGTAGCAAAAGTAAAATCGTCAGACGAAGACGGGATCAGGCGTGCGTCATTTTCACTGTTCCGCTTTACACTTTCTGTTCTCACCCTCCAACTACACCCTCCAGTAACGCTTGGCTTCTTCGACGACATCTACATCCCTACCGCCTACCTACCGCAACCAACGGCCTTTGATCCCAACGAGCGTGCACACTTTTGGCTCCCCGACTCGTCTCTAACAACGGTTCACGAAATGCTCGATACTCCCCTGACAGAAAGAATGTATATCGATCAAGGGGAAGTCATACGCGTGCGGGTAGAGGCAGATGAGTTTTACGACGATGAACCAGGTCCACCGAAGGCGCTTGATGGCGTGGTAGTGCGACATGAACCAAAAAGAGCACCATACGTTGTTATTGTGAGAACGATATCATTTTTTGTATTCTGTTGTACAGCCCCTTGACAATTTACAGTGTTCAATTGTTGAACAGGGTCTAGGGCCCGTAGCATGGTGGAAAGCTTCTCAAGTGGAAGAAGATGGTCAGATGGAGGAAGGTTAGAATACATAATGTTCAGTGAGTTATGCTATTTCACTGCCTGCACTTTGTATTCCCTTATATCATCTAAGCCATGATGGGAAGTGTATTTTTGTTCTGGAAAGATATCACCAAACTGTTTTGAGCAACAGGTCTATCTTGATATAATGGTAATTTAAAATGCAAGGTAAGAATTGTTTCAGATTCAAGCCCCCCTGAGAAAAGGTAAATTCAAACATTCTAGACTGGTGCTACTGTGGAATCTATCCCTTCACCCCACTTATTCTCTACTTCTCACAGTTGCAAATCAAATGAACCTGTGTTAATTCCTTAACCATTCCTAGTATGGGAAAATGTGAGCAAATACATCAATGCATTGTACATGTAAATAATTGGACTTACATGGCATGAGTTATACTTTCCAACAATGGAATGCACTCAGTCAACTCTTTCTCATTCTTAATAGCAGCAAATGTGTCAATTGCTGATTGCACTTTCTTCTTAGCTGCTTCATGATCCCCTTGTGCATGTAGAGTCTCTCCAAGACTCTTCAGACTCCTTGCCATGCCCAGTTTAAATCCAATTGCCTTGAATTGATCATATGCAGCTTGGAGCTTTTCCATTGCAGCTGAATACTTCTTTTCAGAGCACAAGATTATTCCCATTGTCCAAAGGCAGCTGGGCATGCCTGATTTTTCCCTGATATCAACATACAGCTCATGGGCACTTGTTACTGTTTCCATTGCAGCTGTGTAATTACCCTGGAAGTGTAGACACCTTGCAATGCTCAAGAGACAGTTTGCCAAGCCTATTTTGAAATCAACTTTCCTGTAATATCTCCATCCTGCCTCAAGTTTTTCTATAGCTGCTGCATAATTGCCTTCATCAAGCAAGATTTCCCCAGTTTTTGCAATGCAGTTAGCCATCCCCATTTTATCACCAATGGCATCATATTGTTTGTACACCTCCTCCATCTTCTCCACAGCTTGTGGATACATATTCAGGGAGTGCAACAGACTTCCCATACACCAGGAACAATCTGCCATGCCTAACTGATTGCCAATTGCATTGTATTGTACATATGCAGCTTCATACTTCTCATCGGCTGCTAAAAGATTTTCCTCAAGGTACAGGACATTTGCAATCCCTTCCAAACAAGTTGCCATCTCCAACCTTGTCTTTGAGACCCTGGACTGCTCATCATCACTAAGTGGTACCACTGCCTTGGATTCACCATCATACTCAGCAATGGTAGGCTTCAATTTCTGATATACTCCTTCATATGCTGCTTTTGCTTTGCTGTAAATGCGCTCTGTTTTATACAAAATTGCCAGATGCATCAAGACCTCTGCTTCATTTATCTCACATTTCTTGTATTTTATTCCATCTATAATGGTATTGGCCAGATCAATGATTCCCTTCCTACTCTTTTCAAGGTATTGTGAATAGAGGTATGCAGTGTTGAATACTGCTTGTGATGGAAACTTGCCCATTGCTTCCTTCAGGATAGCTGCAATATTATTTGCCTGAGAAAATAGTATAGGATCATGTTCTTCATCAGGGTCTTTCAAATTCTCCTCTATGAGTTGCATATAATGTTCTGATAAGTCCTTGAGCTCATTCAAACAGCTGTCACCATACTGTTTCCTGATGTAATATTGGACTGGAGATAGCATGTGCAAGAAACCTGCTGTGACTTGCAATAGTGATGCTGTCAATAGATTATCCACAAGCTGATGTGGTTTTTCAAGCTTGATCTCCATCTCATAAATTTCAGATTCCCAGTCATAGATTCCAGCTGGTAGGAATGACAACAATGTCACCATTTTTATCTCATCAGTCTCTTTATAGGGTGCAACTGAGACTTCAATTGAAACTTCAACACTATTTAGCTTGGTTTTTTTTGAGTGTCCCAATGCTCTAAGCATGCTTGTCTGCTCTTCTTTCCATCTTCTCAGAAGGATAGTTGGAGACTTGGATCTACTAGCCTTGGAAAGCAGAGTAACTGCCAAGGGAATGCAGTCAACCTCCCTCAACAATTCATCAAGGTCTTTGGACTCCTCCTCCTTGAGTTTCAGTCTAGATTCCTGGATGAATACAGACCTGGCAGAGTCAAGATCTAGTGGAGGTAAAATGTCCTCAGGTAGGAATGGACTCCAATTAATTCCACCTGGTAGGACAGTAACCCTTGTGGTAATAACAACAGTCACATTATCCAGTGCAGCAATATCCTTCAGTACATCATGGATATGCTGCTGACTGCTGGATTCATTCCAGGGTGTCTCAAAATTGTCAAGAACAACCATTAGAGGTCCAGATGTGTTGAGGATGTTATGAAGGAGCCTTCTTGAATCTCTATGCAGCTTGTGTGTTCCACCAGCTACAGCATTGAGCTCCTCTTCATGACCCAATGCTAAAATCAATCCATTGACTATCTGAGTTGCACTTTTGATTGCCTCACAGGACAGAAAATGTAGATGGTCACCAAAGTGCATCTTGATATCTTTATCATGCAAGAGAGCCAAAGATAATGTTGTTTTCCCCATTCCACCTGTTCCTGTAATGGCAAGATTGGCCCCTGAGACATCAAGAATGATTCTCCTTGCTTGTTCCACCAGAGATGTCCTGCCACAGAATGCAACAGGAAGGGGGGGAGTTTGAGTAGAAAACTCAAAGCTAAACAAGCACTTAACTATTTACCATACCTGAGTATATCACATACATACCTGGTGTCAGTCATTCTCTGTGACATCGATTAGTATCATAAAAGAGACATAAAATAAATGACACATTTACCCTCATTGGATGTGCCTTCTTAACCCCTTCAACCTGTCTTTTTGCTATTTCATCTGTCTTCTTGATTTGTATATACTGGAGCTCAAGCTGAAAGCCCAAAGTTAGCATAACAGGGGATTGGCCACACACAATCACTCACCTGCAACATGGAAACTGACCAGTTGATAAACTTTTCACATTCATTGATAGCATTTCTATCTTCATTAGCATGTGCCAAGTTTCCAAGCCAATGCCTAGATGACATGTCCTTCAAAGCAATGTGGACTGATTGAAGCTTCCTGTTCATGAAAAGTAAGACATTAAAGAGCAATTAGAATGAGTAGATTACTGTGTCAGTGACCCAGAGATGTCCTGGAGATGCGGGTCGTTAGGTAAACTCATGTCATTCACGATTTTAAGGAGCTGGTATGCATGTTGGGCGACGTTGAAGCACATTTGTTTGTTGTCTCTTGCCATCTGAAAGCGAGTCATGGATGACGTAGGTATATTGCAGGAGGTTTAGACTCACCTCAGCGGTTTGTACTACCCGCAATCCTACGTGGAGCGCAGCCAGCAGGCCAGGTGTACCGGCGCCGCCTTCGGTAAGGTTACCTGCACTCTGAAGGAAGGCTTTCATCTGTGGATAACCGACTCCGGATGCAGCCTGGCGAGCTTCGGCTTTCCCAGCTAATGCTTCAAAATCTCCAACGAGATGCGATATATCGGTAGAGACTGGTCGCGAGGGAGAAGGCGTGGGAGAGGTTGGAGTCGGACTGGATGTACCCCCAGCTTGCGGTGATTTCTTCAATTTGCCCTGAAACAGCTTGCCGAATACATTGTTACGACTGCGGGAGCCAGATGAAGAGGACTGCATATACACAAACTTTCAAGAAGGTGAGAGTCGTCGACAGTGATGGCAGTTTGGAAGCAAGACGTGGGCGTGGGAGATATGGGGGAAGAAACCTGAAGACGGTGCCCAAACTTGCTCCCAAGAAGGATGCCGCTGGCTGGATAAATATCCACGAATGTGATTACAAAGAAGATGAGCACGTCAATGAGGACCAGCAACAAGATGGCAGAGAAGAGGCAGGACTGGCTCGTCTCACGTGATGAAGGGTTTCCTTCGAGACTATCTCAGAGGACTATTGGAGGTTGAAGATAAGAAGGGTTTGCCAAGGCTCTTGAGGATTCGAAGGTCGCCTTGAGATGGGCGAAGCAGAGAGCACAGCCCGTCAACAATGTTATCACCGATTGGCACCAGTTCACCGATGTCATCAGTTACATCATCACCCTGGGCACCCTCAATGAAGTCAGCCTCGGGTCGTCATAAACCGCGTTCTCCTCAACCATCATCAGCACCCCAACAAGCATTTTATCTCAAGTTTTAACAATGAAAGTTGTACCGGTGTTCAAGATTATTCCAACGACGCAGCAATATGAATGGGGCAGGATCGGTAGTGCAAGTAAAGTTGCTCAGCTTGCAGCGTCTTCCAGATTACCCGGATTTTCTATCAATGATACCAAGCCTTATGCAGAGGTGGGCCTATTCGAATTTCACTTTCTGTAGGTGACTATATGCGCCTAGTTATGGATGGGAACACATCCCACGTCGCCGTCGCGCCTTGCATCTACAAATCAAATGCTCTCAGGCCACCTCGCCGCGAACCCATCTCTAATGGGCCAGAATGTCATCAACCGCTTCGACGCGGGGAATGGCAATCTTCCGTTTCTATTGAAAGTCCTCGCAGTTGAGACGGCACTGAGCATTCAGACCCATCCGGACAAGCAAACGGCGGAACAATTACATGCGCAACAGCCAGACATTTACAAGGGTATTCCTTTTTCCTCTCCTTTGCATAGATATGTGCAGCTAATGTGCGATAGATCCCAACCACAAGCCCGAAATGGCTCTCGCTCTCACTCCCTTCCGTGCTTTATGTGGGTTTCGTCCCCTACCGGAAATAGCAAGACATCTGCATGCCACGCCCGAACTAGCAGCCTTAATACCTACCGCGATCATGCAAAAATTCTTTTCCTTACCCGCGGCAGAAACATCTCCCAACGTTGCGTACAGCGCCAGATACACCTCCCCCCCACCGGGTTTGGACCCAACAAATCCAGAAGCCAAACAAGCTCTCCGAGACGTGTTCGCAGCAATAATGACTGCACCTGAGGATGAAATCAAGAAGCAACTTTCGTCCTTGGTGCAAAGGTATGAAACTGAACTCGGACAGGACACAAGCGGAGTTTCTAGGGATGTGATAGATTTGATATTACGCCTGAATAGCCAATTTCCGGGAGATGTGGGCGTGTTTTGTGCATTCGTGTTGAATTATGTGAGGTTGCAGCCTGGAGAAGCGATTTTTCTGGGAGCTGGGGAACCACATGCGTATGTCGAAGGAGGTAAGCAAGATTCTCAACTGCCCGCATCCTTCTTTTTCAGAATCTTAATTCAACGAATGGTCTGTGGGATAGAATGCATCGAATGCATGGCAAACTCTAACAACGTTATCCGCGCCGGCCTCACCCCAAAACTTCGTGATGTACCGAATCTCGTATCGGGTCTTACATATACTCCCGCGCCGCCGGAGAAACACATTGTGGAACCTGCTCCTTTCCCGGCGTCTCAACCTACCCACACGCCGTACGTAACTCCGTTCACTTCATAATGGCGCGACAACTGAGTTAGAGTATAACCACTCAATGCGTTTCATTCGCCATGCGGCTCACGATTAGGAACAAAGCAAGTTTATTATACGACCCTCCTATACCCGAGTTTTCGGTTGTAGAGGTTAAGCTACAGTCTGGTAAGAAGGAAAAACACGATGCGTTAGGTGGGCCGAGTGTGCTCATCGTAACCACCGGTGGGGGGAGAATAATTTGGGACCAAAGTGAGGCATTAGATCTAGGACTAGGGGATGTAGTGTTTGTTGGTGCTGGTACGCCTGTTGAATTTGTCGCTGCTGAGGGAGGAAAAGAGGGTTTAGTGGTCTACCGGGCATTCGTGGAGGCTCATGCGAAGGAAGAAGTCTAAATTACGGGCGAGCGAGTACGGTTCATGAAAGATCAGACCATGTTGTGATTTATATTTGTACGTGGGCTTACGACTTTCTTCTAACCTATATTCATAAACAGATCTCCTACTTACAATTCCCAGGTAATACAGCAATAAATTCTGTGAAACTGTCGCTATACCCTATAAACAAATTTCCCCTAGTTTTTGAGCTCTACCGGTTGAGAGGACTCAGATTTGGGATCATACGGCGGGAGATTATTTTCTTCGAGTATTTCTTTGCACACTTGGATCCATGCTTCCCCAAGCTTCTCAAAATCTGACAACTAACATACGTAACGGTGACAGTGAATTAGCCGTCAAAAGATCAGGAACAAGGAAAGGAGGAAAAGGAAAGCACGGACGCGTACCTCATTATATGCCTGCGCACTGCACCTTGTCCACCACCTCCCATTATGCGGGAAATGGGCCGAATAGGCGTTATGTTCCCTCAACATCTTTTCCTTCATCTTCTCGTCTAGTTCCTCACTAAAAGGCAAGACAGACGTGGAAGGTAGGGGCAGTTGGACGTTGACCATGTTGACCGTGAGGTCTCCTTGAGGGTCCATCACACGCGTGCGAAGGATTTCGGCAAGGCGTCGGCCCCCTTGGAGGGCGAGGGCGTGGCAGTAGTCGTTGATCGCGTGTTCACCTCCCAGCCAGGCACGGAAGGCGAGGGCTGGGTAGGACAAGGCAGTATTGAGTACTTGAGCGCTTATTTCTGAGTGTATGCAGAGAGGGGATACTCACCTTCTTTGGTAGTAATATAGGGTGCCCAGTCAATAGTTCCGTTCCCTGTAGCCTATGGGTTAAATGGTGTTGTGATGTGTGAGAGAAAGTAGAAGGCGTACATTCAAACTGTTCAACGAGCAAAGGTCCCGTGCGTTCATGGAGTGGGCGGTAGGTGTGAGATGTAGGAATGGAACTCTTGATGACATGTTGGTTTCTAAACGCCTCGGAAGGAGAGGCAGAACGTCAGTTATGCTCGTCGCTTCATTCATTCATATCCCTTAATCTTGAAAAGGTTGAGAGTGGAACGATCATTGCAGACGAGGAGGATCTGCGAATCTCGAGTTTATGAATGATTCTTGAACGTCTACTCACCGCTCAGGCACATAGAGGATGGCGCAACCTCGTTTGACATAGAGCCACTTGTGGCAGTTCTTACCTCACCAAGTCAGTGCAACGTTCAAGTAGAGCAGATGGCAAACGAATGACAACTGACAGAAACCCAAAAGTCTGGTTTGGCTTCCTCCAGATTAATATCCAGCTCTTGTCCAAGCGCATGTGCAGCGTCCACCAGACTCCATACGCCTTCCTCCCTGCATATCTTGACCATTTCTTTCCAGGGGAGAAGAACGCCGGGATTGGACACGATCGCGTCGATGATGGCCACGCGGTGTTTTCCAGGTGGGAGAGACCGAATGTGCCCACGGAAGAGAGCGATAATCTCGTCATGCGTGAGTGGGAAGTTAAGAGTCAAAACGGACAAATTTGGGTGCGGCAGGACATTAGAGATACTTTGCGAGGTGCGGTAGATCGAGCCATAGGTCGTCGTTGCTAGCGGGAACGCCTTTTTTTCAATAACATGACGGTGAGATGGAAATGGTAACGTACTAACGAAGAGAGTATCATCCTTTTCCCACTCAAAGTTACGCAGGACGGTGTTAATGCCCATGGAAGCGTTGGGGACGAGCACGATCTCGTCCGTCTTGGCTCCGATGAGATTCGCCAAACTTTCGCGGACAGAGTTGAGCCTTGACTGGTAATCTAGGCGATGAAACCGATCTGGGTTCGTTTCACTCTCAAAGGTAACCTCGTTGCAGGCTTTCAAGACTGGCAAAGGCGCTGAGCCGAATGATCCTGTGTATAGTGAAATGGATGAGTTTCCGAACGCTATCTAGAGTGGTAAAGGGGAGACATGCCATGGTTCAAGTTGACGTATTCCGGGTCCAAGGCAAAGTGCTTGAGCAGGTCGTGGCCGAATTTGGGAGGTGGTTGGGCGTACAGGGCCTTAGTGTCTATCGCATCGAGAAGAGCGCCAGTACGCATATTGGTATAAACTGATTTGCGTAGTGATAAGATAAGATGGATCAGTTCTTATTTAATAGTCAGGCACGTGACAACTCGCCTCGAATTTCAACCACCTGACGATCAACGTTCAACCGTGACAAGCCTAACGGGGTATCTGGCTATGGTCGAATGTGCCGAGATATTGGTGTAATTTATGCTGAAGTGGTGTGAGTCAGAATCTAGTCGAGTCATCTCGGATCGTCTTGAGGGGCAGCGCGATGTGCTCAGGCCTTGTGACCTCCATAACGTTCCTGAATATGTCAGAAAAAATTAGCTTCATGTATGCAGGCCATGGCGGTGTAAAAGATACCTTTGGCGATGGGAGACATGGTCGTGGATTCATCGTCAGTTGAAGGAACGCCCTGGATGATGTAACCATTTACTACTGACGCACTGAGCTGTCGACTCGACTCGAAGCTTATTGACCATTCGATGTGGTCTGAGAAAGGATATCAACAACGAAGGTCAGTCTTTCCAGAAGCGTTGGAATCAGGTGTGTGTCCCGACTTTTCTTTTGACAACTTGCGATAAACTGGGGGGTTTGATAGGAAATGAGCAGTTTGATTTGTGTATATGCACGTATGACACACCCGTTGTCTTGGCGATTCTAAACCGGTGGGACGTGGTGAAGCACCTGGCAGCGGAACACCGTCACGGTGCGGTTCTGCGAATAATCGAATGTTGGGTCGTCTGCGGAACATTCGTCATAGATAGACAAGGTTGAAGCCTTTCCGCCCATCCCGTCTGCTAGAATCGTTTGGCCTTGGGATTCTCTCTTCACTCCTTTTTCTCAGGTGGATGGACAGGATAAACATCGCTTGGTTTGTCTGAACTCGGGCGGTCTCGCTCAGCTATCGGGACCGCCGAACGCATCTAGAGCTTCCCATGGGGACACCGAAGATGATTACTAGAGATCAGCTCTATCTTCACGTTCCAACAAGAAATACGGGGCCTTGACTTCCCTATTGCGTCTTCAATTTTGGGACTTCCTCTTTCAGATCCGGGAACAAGTTTTTTCCATCTCGAAGGCTGTTTCGCTTATTACCTATTAGGATCAAGATTGCACAATGCCTTTTGTACAATGTGCGCAGACCGTTCTGTAACTCTGGAGGCCCAGCTGCACAGTGCCTGCTGTATGCCTGTCCTCGGTTTCAAATCTGTTCATTTAGTATGCGCCGTAGCAGGCAGTATCCAGCGCGGGCTCACGGAGTTGAGATAGACGCCGGCGACTGGCGTGTCATAAATTTGGTTGTAGCTTCTATTGAAGCCCACACCAAATCGCGGATCCATATCCATTTCATTTATTTCTAGATGGCAACGCAATGTCCGTAAACACGCCTCTTCTGGGCCTCTCCGCCACTTCTCATCTATCTTTTTTTCTTTCTCTTTCTACATCTGACACGTAACCCTGTCATTTCCAACTCATCCACGTCTTGCCTTCTGTACCTCTCTCCCGAGGTCAAAAGGCTTGCTTTAAGGAAGAGGTGGAAACTTCCCTTTGCAAGATTTGTTCATTCCTCTTTCTCTTGCCTCGATCACCTGTACTAGGTCAAGGCGAAAGCGCAATGTCTTCCCCAACTCAAGTGCTCAGGCTTGATAACACGTTCGTCAGCCTTTCTACGATGAGGTGAACTAGTAGTTCTGACCGACTTTGAATTTCTAGACTAGGTGCCGCATATGTTGGCGTAGTCGTAGCGGCGGCGTGAGTAACCGTCCCTATTTGCTACCTGAGCGTTGAGAAATGAATCCCGCATATAGGTTGCATGGAGGTTGGTTACCTGATCCGTCGCCACCTTCCTAGGCTGTGGCTAACTCAGCAACAGTTTCGTGCATTCAAGCGTGGTACTACTTTACCCATCAGAACGATACATGGCCGATCAAGACGCTAGTAAGCTTGTCCTTTGCATTGTTATGTCGTCCGGCTAAGTGAGGTTCTCAAAGGTTTCGGCTGTTATGCTCTTTGACACGATTCACCAAATTTTGATATCGCATACAGGTGCGTGTAATTCTAATCTACGCATATATGGCTTGACCTCTCTTCAGTGTATACTTATCTCATCACGAATTTTGGGAATACCTCTCAATTGCAGAATCTCGTTTGGTTCGTCTCTACTATCTACTCTAACATACGTCGACGCGCATATATTGAGTTTCTATATTGCAGGAGCATACTTGTAAGTGTCGAGTACAATCTCCGTTCGTATGTGCTTACTTACAAGGCCGTCAACAGGTTGAGGTATTATTCAACGTAAGGTATTTTAATTTGACAATATGTATGTCATTAACCAATAGTTTTAGGGGCTCACAGCGTTTTTGGTGCAAAGGTAGAATCTATTAAGCTGGAGCTATAACGAACGAACTCAATACGCCAATGTTACGCAATAGCTTCTTGACCATGCGCGTGTGGCGGCGTAAGTTCTTCTCTGTTACGGAGACAAGGTGCTAACTTTAAGTCTAGTGAGTAATCGTAACATCTGGTTGACCGCCCTCGTCGTACGTTGTTTATGCTAATATGTAGTATCATATTATTAAATATGAATTAGCTCATGCTCGTTATTGGCGAATTCGGTGAGCCCGCTATGTCCTTTGGTTTCTCACTGAGTGTTCATTGTCGTATAGCTTGCGTTGTCTGTATGTCATCATTGACACTTAGAAGATTTGATATTGATCTCCTTTAACGCAGCATTTACCAGCATGTCGTAAGTGCCGAACGCATGCCCGAGCTTTATGAGATACTGAACCTGTTTTTCGTTGGCAGACTCCACCTCCATACATTTATAGAGTTGGCTCATTTGAAGGTATGTCGAAGTCGGTGGTATGAGTGAGCCCCACATCAGTAACGCGGATCTAGTATCTTTCCATCTTGGTCAACGCGCTGGCAGCAGCCAGTGACGTCCTCATTGCTGCAACGCTGTGCACTTTGCTGCACAGATCACGTACTGGGTTTCATAGGTAGCACCCTTGTCAATTTCATAACCTGTCTATCCTCACCGCCTGTCGTCAGGTCAGACACAATGATTAACAAGCTGGTAAGGCTTACATACATTTTTCTTGAACGGAGCCGCTCACTAGTATCCTCAGATTCTGTTCGCCGTCAATACCGGCTGCTTCACTAGGTAATTGTAATGGACCGCCCAACCGTGGGCGGTGGATATCCATGCCGTTGCTGATATTTTTATAAGCCTTTGCGCCGTTGCTTCTTTGATTTCGGTCGGTTGAATTCCTATCTGTGCATGCCAGCCGCTTAGCCTCGTTTAGATCGTGGTTGCGGGTGAAACGTTCCTCTATATTGGTTTCTTCTTCTGCATTGGACGGCGTGAGCATTGTCCTTCTTCCACGCTTATTCCTTCTCATGCAATACAAAGTATACTCAAACTCTCTACTTGCCACACTCAACGCACGCAAGATGATTCGCGGCGCCGCCGACGGGGTTCAAAGTACCAGCGACAATCTAACTCTTTCTCTTCGTGAATATCCGAAAACTGGGACGGTGGGGTCCAGAGTATGTCCTTTTCCAGTCTTTAACCGACCCAGCCCGCTCGCTTCTTCTCCAGCTTTGCCCGTGCGTGAAGGGAAATTTAAAAATTACCCATTTTTGTTTATTCGATCGTTGCAAAAGTCACTGACTCACCTTGATATTCTTCGTTTCCCGCCATTTTTCCATGGACTATTACGAACAATAGCGTCCGACTAACATCTCGATCAAGATCGACACAACGAAGGAGTTTGCCACCGATCGCGACTCGGACCAGGACCTTGAACACGTCGGAGGGAATCCTCGCGCCACAAGCAGTATAGACTTGGACGTCATCCATGAAAAAACAGGAGATTCAGCCAATGTAGGTTTCTTATATTCCACCTATTTCAGCATATCTTATCATGATACACTGTATTTTGTGCCGAACAGTCTATGGACTCAATTTACAAAGAGCAGAAGACTGAAGGTGTGTGAGATATGGCTTGTGATGAAAATGAAAATGGAAGGAGGATGGTGGAATGGAAAAGAGCAAAGAGATCAGAGCTGGTGACTTGTTGCTTCTTATTGTTATTCTTCAGACTTGCAGCTTGAGTATGCAATTGCTCAGTGATTAATCAGATATGATGTACACACATACTTGAGCTGATGATTTAATATTACTTCTTTTGCTTATTGTGTGCTTGTGATTGTATCTATCTGTGATTTTTTGTTGTTGATCAGTATTTCACACTATTGCTTTAGCTTTCCAGTGGCTTGCTTGCCTGGCGAAGTTCATGCTTCACTGGTAGCTTCGCAAAATCTCCAGCCAGTTGCGATACATCAGCACTAGTGGCCCAGGACGATGAATCGGCACGCTCAGATGCATCGGATTGCATGTGCGGGGTTTGCTGAGACTAATAATGATGGTGGTGAGTGATAAAGAATAGGACATGGTCAGTACTCTGTTTTGGCGCCCATGTCAGAGCGACCGTACACAATATTTGAACTTCAAGCGCGTAACACGGCAGTAGTTCTAATTTCTGATAGCTTTCTGGTTACGATCGAATAACACGCGAGTGATCTTTTGAACACCCATGAAGTGTATGTAGCATATACACCATTCAACGAGTTTTAGTTTGGGACAAGTAATATAGGTCATTATATTTTACCTGACTTACAGTGCCTCCAGCTTGTAGACAGGCTCAATCTGCATATCCGCAGGCATTAGAAACACTTCCTGGCGGGAAGTGTTTCTCATGGTCGAGTTTTTGATGCTTTTCGCAGTAACCAGGGGAAACAGATAGCCCTGAAACGCACAGTGAGAGGACGAGTATGCCAGAGGAAGGAACAAGCACAGAAGGGAATCAGAAGTTTTTGACTGATTCCGCATCAGACACATTGTGGTGCACGCCTGTCGAGCTTTAGATCGAGAAAAGTTGAATTGCTCCAGAGATACTGGGGTTGTCTGAGCACAACTCGCATCAGCATTAACATTGACAATCAAGGGTGTAGCCAGGTAACTCCAGTATTGAACGTTCTGAACATTCAGCACGAACGAAAAAAAAAAGCCATGGTCGCCGTCGTCGGCAATGTCAAGGTGGTTGAGAGTAACAATGACAAATATTGAACTTTTGCGTCCTCGTGGAAAAGGCAACCCTGAGCCATATTCGCGTCGTTTCAACATAATTCGCAAGGCACACGGGTTTGGTGATAACAAAATGCCTCCAAAGAAATCAAAGACAACAGCAAAAAAGAGGGCTAGAACCATGCCAAATGGAACTGCGGAGTGAGTTCTTCAACTCTCTATACACTGAAGGGTTTGCTGAGGGAAAGGCCTTGCGTGCAATCTGGGATGATAGAAAGAAAGATGAGATGGAGAAACAGATGGACGACTTGAAGCCGGAGCCACCATCTGAAGATCAATCGCCGCGGGAGCTCACACACTCCCCGTCTGCCTCGTCCGAAGAAGAGGAAGATAAGGTGACTCAGGCAGGACGCATAAAAGAGCAAGGAAATCTTGCTTTCAAGGCAAAGAGATATGGAGAAGCTATAGACCTATATACCAAATCCATAGGTATGTTGCACGGATTCTTACTGTTTATCGCTATCCTCCTTCCGAACGGCGGTATAACGTGTTGGGGTTTCTAACTACCTGATCTCTCAAGAGCTAAACGCCACTGAACCGGCTTTCCTTACTAACCGTGCTGCATCGTACATGGCCATCAAACGCTTCCGACCAGCACTAGAGGATTGCCAGCACGCAGCTGCACTCCAAGCGACCGCTCCCTTGTCAAAAACATTGCTACGCCTCGCTCGCTGCCAACTAGCATTAGGATCCACGACACCAGCACTGTCGACCATCAGCTCCGTTCTCGCAATTGAACCCCACAACACGGCCGCGACACAGCTGCGAGACAAGGTTAAAACACTGGAAGGCCACGTAGAAAACTTTGAAACTGCAAGAAAGCGGAAAGAGTGGGGACTTGCACGGCTCGCATTGGACAAGTGCTTGCAGGCGATCGAAGGCGAGGGTGGCGAAATACCCACTGAATGGAGATTATGGAGGGTGGAGCTGGAGCTTTGCCGCCAGAACTGGGAGCTAGCTAGTAACGCAGCAAAGCAAGTTTTCAATAATTTCCGACGAATTGTGATGATGAGTAACCTTTCCCCAATTCCTTCTTTTCCAATTTTTTCAGCGATGCGCTTCGATTGAATCCAAATTCGCCGGACGTCCTGACTTTACGTGGTCTTGTCTTATTCCTCAGTGGAAAGCTACCGCAGTCACTACAACATGCGCAGAGCGCGCTTCGTTTGGACCCTGGTCATGCACCTGCACAGAAACTGAGGAAGCGAGCCAAGGATGTAGAAAGGTTGAAGGAAGAGGGTAACGTGGCCTTCAAAAGCGGAAAACTGCAGGAGGCAATAGAGAAGTATACAGAATGTCTGGACGTGAGTATAACCTACCTACCACCTCCAGACGCCACATGTTCATCCATCTGCCAGCGTATAGGCGAATCTTCAGAAGAAGGCGGTGGCGGGCAGATACGAGCAACCCTGCTATCTAATCGTGCGACGACGTTACTCAAGGCATGTTGTCCCTGTTTCCATAAGCGCTCATATGATAATCTCAACCTCGTGTCTCTTGTATCATGAAACTATAGCTGAATCGACACGAAGATGCACTAGTTGACACAGAAGCTTCACTGACACTAGTACCCACCTCCTTCAAGGCACTACGTACACGCGCACGCATCAACCTACACCTAGAGAAATACGATGCATGCGTTGCCGATTTCAAGTCTGCAATCCAGCAAGCACAGACAGAGAGTACGGCAACGGAGGCGGACGTGCGGGGGTTGAGGTCGGAGTTGAAGAAGGCCGAAGTGGCACTGAAGAGAAGCAAGACCAAGGATTATTATAAGATCCTAGGGCTATCCAAGGATTGTACGGATTCGGATATTAAGAAAGCGTATAGAAGGGAGAGTCTGAAGCATCATCCAGACAAGGTGAGAAAATCCCTCGAGCCATTCGAATGCCATCTCTTCGCCTCAAGCTCAGCTGACCATGACTCATAGGGCGGCGACGAAGAAAAGTTCAAACTGGTAGTTGAAGCTCACGCCGTACTGTCCGACCCGCAACGTCGACAGCGGTACGACCTAGGTGAAGACGAGGACGGCCTCAACGACGGGTCCGCGGGTGGGATGGGCGGAATGGGAAACGTCGATCTTTCAGAGCTATTCGCACATCTCCATGGTGGCGGTGCGTTTGGAGGTATGGGTGGAGGTGGACGACCCCGTGGGTTCCCACACGGGTTCCAATTCTGACAACCTTTTCCTCTGTTCGTTATCTTTGCCCGAAAAGCTGCCTGGGTTTGGGAATGGTAATTTGCCGTACATCCAGTCCAGGCATGCCATGATATACACAACTTCATGTTCTTCATGTCATGCTCCTCTATTGTACTGATACTCATATAACACATTGTCCTCCTGTGCATCTTTGTCTATCCATTTACTCATGTCATCAATGCAGCTCATCACTTTTCATGTAATGATTCTCAAACATATCTTTGATGCTCAATCAGCTTTCTACAGCACCCACTGGTCCTAGGTCCTCATGAGAAATGAGCTTGACGGTTTGATTAATCATAATATTAAGACAAGTCAAAGAATAGTCCAACCACCCTAGAACCCATCACCAAAAGCAGTAAACTAAAGTGAGAATTACGGTCGAGGATACCAAGAAAGTAAGATAATGTGGTGACCAAATAATACTAGCCGGCTAAAAATGTCCATATAGGTAGAGAGACAAGGAAAGCAGTGCGGAAGGCAATTTGACAAATCGATTATTGCGCTAGAGACGTTGGTTGAATGATGCCAAGATGTGATATGAGGTGTGAATGATGGAGATGAGCACATAATACACAGTTACAGATAGATAATGCGGAATGTGGTACGCGCGGCGTGGATAGTGTTGGACCTGTTACCCTTGGCTCAGCCAAAGAGCTAAAAACTGCGCATATAGCATCAAAGACATCGACTGTCCAGTTCTGGACTTTGAATTAGGGTGAGAGAAATAGGCTAAGGGAAGAAGGGGAACACAGGTCTGGGAGTCCTGTCATTTTTTTTGGTACAAGTCTTTTTGCGCGAGAAGAATCGTTGGGAGTTGGCGGACGGGAGGCATTGGTTTTGCATGGCTATCTGAGGAATGCCAAACAGTAAATCCTTTTAATTTTCTTTCATGTCCTCGTTAATACGATGGGCGTTTGAAACAATAGAGTACGAGCGGTCCCGGTTGTTCCTATACATAGTGGGCATAGTTGTCCACATATCTGATAGATTTGTGGAGTGGATGACGTTGTGGGTCAAAGGAGCACGATTGAGAATTGGTATAGCAGTTTTGGGAACCGGTCCAAAGGCGTCACATATGGGAGTGTCCGCAAGGGAGGGAGGCAGATCAGGAAGTGGAGCTGTTGGCGGTGGAACTGGTGCAGGGACAGTGTTGATACGTCTCAGACCTCTCCTCCTGCAAAATCTGAAACGTCAGGGACAACGATAAAACAATGACAATGGGAACGAGAAGTGACTGACTTGTATATGCTACCGCCAATACTGCCGCTTCTCATTCTGTTCAGGATCGTGGACTGCTCAGGGCCGACGCCCGCCGCGATGTCAGCGACCGCATAAGACAGGCCAATACTTCCACTTCTGGACCGCGGCGGCGACGCAAGCAAATGTTTCTGCAGTTCAAACGCCTGACCCACGTTCCTCGAAGGCGACTTGATAGCGCTCATCACAGACTGAGCTCCCGCAAGACTAGAACGGCGCCTCCGAAGACGCGGACCACGAATTGAACCTTGATTGTTCTGCGTTGGAACCGAACAAGGAAAATAATTATCGGCGCCCGCGCCGATGGCATCCACAGGCATTGGTCTCGTCCCATCAGCCAAGTCAGAAAAAGATGCTGTCATCTTTTTTTGCGCGTTTGTATGCAGCATTCGCGACCGTGATTCTGGGGTAGGTGTGGCACCTCTGTCCGACCCATTTAATTCGATCTCGATATCACTGTCATCTGGCATGGCTATTGGAGAGGACGGTGTGGCTGGAGACATGCCCCCAGATGTTGGGTATGCATAGTCCATGTCTTGGTCACCATTATTAGCGTTCTTGCAATCCGTATTGCAATATAGTGACACAGAGCGCGAATGATGAGGAGCCAACAGTCCAGACGAGAAGAAGGATGAGTAGGCTGCCATCTCTGAGATATTTTTCGTGTTTTTTGGTCCAAAGAAATCGAAAGACCAGCTGTGAAAGAAAGCTTGAAACGATGATGGTGAGTAAAGACAAGAGAGGCTGCTTAAATCTCAAACGAACCGAGGCCTCGTATTTTCAGGTTCACGTGGTCACGTGGTCGTGGCGACTTGTCTCGGAGTCATCTCTATTACGTACAACGAAATTGAACAATATAAAAATAGTATTACCAAATATAGATCGAGCTTAACTTTCTGTCCCTAGCTCATCGACCTCCATGTTCTGCACACATCCGTGCTCATCCTCGAGCTCAGGTCCAGGTTTACTGGACCCTGATTCAGCAGCAGTAGTCACCGTTTGAAGATCACTTTCTGGCACGTTATCCGCCATCTCACCCTCCTCAACCTGCGGTTCAGCCTCAAGATTTTCCGGTTGTGCAATGTCACTGATCGTTTCCATCTCGGCCATTGCCTCCCTGAAGATTTGGCCAAGTCAGGGTCTGAATGATTGAAGGATACCGGCTACTCAACTTGTATGCGCTTTGACAGTCAAAACGGCTCGAAGTCGATTTCCACCGCTGTTTCATTGACTTGGCCGACAACAGTTCGTCGTCCAGCGCTACAATTCAAAACTTAGACATTCCAACACAACGTTTCATAACGATGGAGACCGACCTGCAAATTCTCCAAGCATCCTGAGTTTATCATGTGCGAGATAATCCCTGTGAAAAGAAAAAGGATAAGGCACGAATCGCGAATGGTCGGCCAAAGTTTACTCACCATGTCTTGCCCTTGTCAAAGAACCGGACCATATACAGCGGCACACCCTTCCTTGTCCGCGGTCCACATTCTGACTTAACCCGCAGCGGTATATTCGGATCATCGTACTCGAATACAACAGCAGGCCACCATGGATAAGTTTCTGAAAGTAACGAAATTTGAGTACGCAACCCAACGCGTGATTAATCGCAACTCACTTGCTTTGGCCCACACTGGGCATCACATCGGAAGATATCAGCATTTCGAAACATAGTGAAAGAAATGAAGGTCATACTTACCAAGTGTTCCTCCTTCCAGCACCTGGCCTTCCCGGATAGCCCCAAGGTCATCAGGCACACTAATGTTAGCATCAGGTACCCTCATCCCAAGCTCGCCTGTCTTCGGTCCTTGCACCATAGTTGCCGGGTCACCCTGAGCCTCCGCCGCCTCACTCCCGATATCACTCAACGAACTCAAATCAGACTCAACCTCAACATTATCTTGTCGAGCCTTCAACTTCGATGGCCCAGCAACCGCTGGCCCCCCAGTCTTCACCGCTTCTTGTGCTTGTTGTAACTGCACCTGTTGTTGCTGCTCCAATAACCGCTTCTTTTCCTCCTTCCTCTGACGTGTCTTTTGCTTTCGGATCAAGGGCGAATCCAACAACTCAATAATAACCGTTCCATCTGCCCCTTGCACGACTCTTCGAGGCTGTATCCCATCCTCACGGAATGCTTCTTGAGTTTCAATCGTAGAAGGCACGCCGACAGTGGGCACGACGGGAGGCACAAGGGCTGTCTCATCAACTGCTGAGGGAACTTCCACCTCTTCCGGCTGTGCATCGAGGGGTAGAAAAGCCGTCGGTTCCTCGCTAATCGTTGTGCGAACAGCACTGGTATCCACCTCCATTGACTCTATACCAGACACTTGTAGTTCCTGCGGTGCCCCGAGTAATGGACCAGCCTCAACAGCAGGTGAAGTCGTTAGCCGCAACGTTTGATTCTCGGATGTCGTCGTACTAACTACGGAAAGTCGAGACGTTACATGGTCGCCTACAAAATGCTCTTAGCTACTTTTGTTTTTTGAGCTTAATGACATGACACATTACCTGTCTTGGTCTTTTTCTTAGGCGGAGGAAGCGGCTGTCTCTCCACGGGTCGCCTTCCTCCCCGCCGCTGCTCAGGTGGCAAAATCCACCCAGCATCGAACAACTTGAAGGAATTCCTATTATCCACGTCCATCACCACAGGAGGTATTTCAGATGCTCCGGGGAAGACTGTCGATCCTCTCCTCCTAGGCACGGCGCGTCTCACGGTTGTAGTTGATGAGCCTTCAGCTGAAGCCGGAGGTACGCTGGCAGTTTCTTCGAGAGGAGACATAATTTCTCCTTCCCATTCCTCTGTAGGTTCAGTAATAGGAGGCTCGGCGGCACCCTCCGGTCTTGCTTCGGCAGCTGCCATCGTAGTTCCCCTCCGTGTCCGAGTGTAAGGCATGTCTGAGTATTGTGCTTCAAGTGCTCTAGCCGCTGCGGCTGCTTCCCGTTCTCTACGCTTCCGTTCAAGGTCTGCCCTGCGATCGCGTTTCGGTTTAGTAGGTTTTGGAGGTGGCGGGGGTGGGGGAGGTTTGAATTTCGCAAATTCAAAGCTGAATAATGATTCAATTGGGTTTTTGTCAAGAACGAGTTCTGTATCATTTTTTATTGCGTCGCCCGAGGTGAGGAGTTGAAGAAATTCTAGCGGTGGCTCCAAATCGCCTATCGAACGTTGCCCTTGCCCTAACGGCTCCGAACTCATGCTCTCTTCGTTAACATCACCGTCCACGAGTGGCTGACTGGCCTTAAGGATAGTTTTCTGTTCTGCGATCCGCAGATCTAGTTCTTCCAAGATGGGCTTTGCGGCCGTTCTGATTCTGATAGCCATCTTATGATACGCTGTGTTGAGTTGGTTGTATAGTATCGCATTATCGATGACAAGATTAATATCGTCCTGGCGGAGACCATTACATTGGATGTTGGGATGCCATGCAACGACTTACTTTGAAAAGCTGAGAATCAAGATATGTATGCTTGTTAATCTTCTCTTCAATCGTCGACCAACACATCGGGTTCTTCACAATGTCAAAGTAGTCAGGAACATCTGCTCTCGATACCGGGTATCTGAAATAATCTGTGCGATCAATGCTGTATAGGGAAACCACATTTAGCAGGGGGTCGAAGAGTGTTCAAACCAGATCACGCACGCCACGATACGATTAAAAGCATCTCGGAGTAGCGGTTCAAAGGGTGCTAGGATACTGACAAGCGTGTCCCGAATGATTATGGCTTGAGCTTGTTTCCTTGATTCTCGCTTCCTGATCAGGGTCGTCATCTCGTGAATTTTTTCAAGGTCTTCTCTTAACCGCCGCAGCATCTACCAAGAAGTCAGTGTCGATAAAAAAGAGGGAAGAAGAAACGAACATTAAGTTTCAAGGTTTTGTCCTCGTCCGATTGCGAGTTATTTCCGTTCGCTGTCCAGGGTTCGAGATGCAAACGCTTGAGTAATGGCGCACCCCTCCTTGCCTCTCTTTTTAAACTCCAGTATCTTGCCACTAGCTGCACAAACTCTTGTCGCTTCCTGAGTTGCACTTTTGCTATGTAATTTAAGATCCGGTTGATAATCAAAGCAGGAACCATCGGTGGGCCTGGTTTGTACGTTTTTGCGTATGCCCTGGCAGACTTGGACAGCATAGTGTTCTCAGCATCTTCCTCTTCTTCTGCGGCCCTTTCTGCTTCGAGTGCAGACAAACGAATATCTTGTTGTTCTTTCTAATGATACATAATGAACATGAGCGAGTTGGGAGTGTGAAAGTGACTCACAGGAAGATGTCTCTCACAATAACATGTCAAGACGACAGGTTCAGATCCCTGCGTACTCTTCATCGGCATAAGTAACTTTTCTTTGCGCGCACATGTTGTATGAAAAGCAGTAAAGCAGGATGTTTTAGCACACTGTATACATGCACCTTCTTTGATTTCACAAATGCTGCATTTCTACTTGACAATGTGGACGGTTCAACCGCCAAGTCTTACAAGGTTCATTAGGCACGTACCAGTTTCCAACGCTGTTTCGATATCTTATCTACGCCGGTGACAGGCTCCATGAAGACTTCGTTCGCTACGCGGGTTTCGGGAACCCAAATCGCGCAGAGGAGATGTACCCAGTCCCCTGTGATTGTTTGTTTAAATGCTCCTCCTTCGTTCGGGCACAGGACACATGACTACAATACAGCTTGAGCGTCAATATATGAAAGGAAGTCCATAAGACTTACCACAGGATTTTCGGGGGAAACAGTGCATTTTCTACAAAGCCATTGACCTTCAGGAATATACGGAACCCCATAACAATCTAGGTTGTCTACATCAGCCGAACACAGCGAGTAAAGAGTTGGGATAATGCGCGCCTTGGTGTACAGCAAGATTACACCCATCACAAAACACAATGGCATTACTATTCTCGCCTTCAGAATCATCACAGATAGCGCAGGTAGAATCCTCAGACGGCATAGCAAAGTCTGCTTTTGGTATATTCTTCGTCTAAGCGAGTGAGATGAGTAAGGCGTGCTTAAACGTGTTCGAGAAAAGGTAGTATGCACGAGGTCAAACCATTCCTTCTCTAGCCTGTCCATTATGATCTCAAAGGTCTCGTATGAAACGGTGTCGATTTGCTCCTTCTTTCTATCCGCATTTACCGAGTCCAGCCATTCTTGGTCTGAATGTATCAAACCCATCAGAAACGAACAATACCAAGAGGACCGCAGAACGAACCTTGCTCATCCATGTCATATTCAACCTGTCTGGCGAGGTCACCTTCGATAGGTTCTGCCATTGCAAAAGTAAGCATTTCATGCGCATATACAATGTAAAACTGGGCAACCCGGTCGTTTCATTATCAAACACTCACCAATATAGCGTATATAATGTTTCGGCCGCTGAAACGACGAAAAATCGTTGACTTTGGGACGTCAGTCGTTTCAGCCCATCAGCCACTCCAATTGTCGGGCGAGCACTTACATCCATATGACCGCGCCTGCAAGTTATGAACTCCAAACAATTTCAAAGTATAATCCTCATCCGCCCTTTGGAACGACACTCTCGGTAGCGCGGGTGCAGGAGTGGCACTTGTTGGTGACGCTTGAACACCGCGAGCCATGTTTTTTCGCGTTTGATCTCTGGTATTCTCCCGGTTTCTGAACAACTGCTTCAGGTTTCGATGCTCGCTCTCGACGCTGAAACTCTTGGCCTCGGGTAGTATCAACGCTATTGATGAGCTCAGCGTGACACAATGTGACCATTCGTCACACATAGATAGATCTATACAACACACAAAATCCTTCATACTACAGTTCGTCGTTAGGTCTATTCGTACTCTCATCAGCCGCTGCTTCTTTGGCTTCCAGAACAACCTGCTCATCGTCTGTAGGGGAAGCTGTTGTCTCCTCAGATGCCTTGCTCTCAGTATCATCAGTAGCAGGCTCTTCCGCGACAGGGAAGTCTGCTGTCCCGTCGAGGACAGAGTCAAAGTACTTGCTGAGTGATTCCAGTTTAGTGGCACCTGCATAGCTCATTAGTGTCTTCTCTGAGCGACAGTGGAATGTCACAAACCCTCATAGAGAACTGGCTTTGTCGATCTGGCGGGGTATATCACCACTTTCGATTCTTTCGATTTGCTTTTCTTTAGGCCTATCTCACGAAGAGCTTTCCCCTTTTCATCTTTAACGGTTCCAAGCTGAAGTTCACCCTTGTATTTGTTCCCGAGTACTTTCCAGAGAAGCGGGACCTTTTTTTCTTTGGTAAGCAGTAGTGCGCGAGGTTTGTCGGTGTCCTATGACGGTCATTATAACAGCTCGACGGTGTGACGGACGACGAGCGCACACCTTCTCAATCCAAGAGTTAATTTCTTCGGGTTTGAGTTTAGCCACATGATTGGGCACTCTGAGAGAAACATATTTGAAGAATGCACTCGCAGTCCGTTCACCCTCGTATGACATGGCTGGTACTTGATTCCCCCGCGGATATACCTAGAGAACGGATGGTGAGTGAGGTAATACGCGTTAAAATGTGTTACTCTTTTACTTTAACGGTGGGGAATCCTTGTACGTGCTGAGAATCATTGTTAGCGTAGCTCGATCGTGAATGAAACCCAGGCATACCTGATCAGCACATAGCCGCTTATTCTTGTTGTCATCGCAGTCAACCGCATATGCTGGGATCAAGGGGTGAAGACTTTGGGCCGCCTTGCTATATTCCGGAACCATCTTTTGGCAATGCTGAGAATCCCTCTCCATCAGAATGGCCGCACAAATCCGACGCTTTCCATACTCACACCACACCATGGCGCAACGAAGGCAACAATGCTCGTTTGCTAAAAAAAAAAAAAAAAAATTCCCAACATTAGCTAATTCACAGTAGCTGCTTGGATTGACCCACATTCGCTTTCATGACTTTCTTGAAACCCTTGGCATCCAACAATTTTACCATCGAATCAGGAGGGAATAAGGCAGCAGATGCCAATGAAGGCAACATGGCCAGTGACAGTGCTAGCAGCTGGAGCGTTAACATCTTTCACTGTTGAAAGTGTCAGCAGGTCTGAGTTGGCAAGCAAGTGCAGCTTCATCATATTTGAAACGGTATTTATGAATTGCCCGGTTCCCGACTGACGTGGACGTGTCATAGTGGGGTTGGTCACATCACATGATACGGTAACACTGAGTGACAATTGTCACGTTCACCAACATCGTCGCCAACGACCGACACAAATGAAAACTTTTCACTGCCGCTGTTTCTGTCTATTCGTTTGTCAAACAGTTTGCTAGGTATTCCACCAGAACGTGGTTACAACGAAGACATTTTGTCAGTCTGGTCCCTGACGCAGTTAGACGCGAAAAATTCAGCATGGCTATGTAACACTCACGGTGAAGTGCAGCGTTCCATGTTTCATTGAAATGTTCTGGTTTCCAGAAAGACATCATCAGTATAGATATGGACTATTTTCGTCATGCCCTGAACGTTGAACCCTGATGCCTTGCTTGGCGACGTTTCTCCACTACTACCCCCGTCAAAAGCGTCCCAGGTCGTGAGATCCCAACATCGCCGACTGCAGGAGATTGCGCTCGCGGTCACGCTCATTGACTGTTAGGTATCCCTTTTCCCGAAGAGCAGTGGTTGTATGCGCCATGGTATCCACTTTTTTGGTATCTGCTTATCCTGAACGTGGATATGACTATAAACTCACTAAAAATTAACGGACTTCGGTACGGAATCCCTAGCTCCGATCCGCCTGTCAATTTGATGTTCCGCTTGTTGTGACCTTCCAACTGCGCAAGTAATATGATAAGGGTCAAGTATGTACCAGTTCTCCTTTGAAGTTCGACACACACTCCAATAGTGTCCACTCCAGAGTGCATCTTTTCAAGCTATTCATGGCACAGGGGAACCGAGACTAACTCTTAAGGGTATACATATGCTGTGTGGACCAACACGTGTTAAACACGACGCATGTTTATCACTGATATTGATGGATATTGATGGCGTACATAGGTCCTCGGTGCCGGCATTCAAATATGATAACGCGTGTTGATGGTGAGGTCAAAGAACTTTATTGCATCATGCTTCAGGCCTGGTGATGTGTTTTATGGCGCTAGGCCTTCATAAGCGTCCGCCCCTCGACGCTTTTGCTCGACTTTTTCGTATCCTACCACCATCGGTCGTTCCGTTGCTCTCTGCGCAGCGCTTTGGAAGAGTAATAACAGGTAACTACCAATTTATCTACATCCACATCGGGATATTCATGCAGCATATAGTCATAGCTATCCCCTGCCTTACCAAGGATCTCATTTGGCGATATCATGTTCCCTGTCGGCGATCTTAATCTCGTCGTTGCTGGCCTAGCGACAGTCGCCGCGACGGTTGGATACGCATGCAAACGAAAATTCAACACAGGCAGCATCCCGTACGCAGCTGGATGACTTTTGTGAAACTGGCCATTCACTTATTTGCGGAGCATGTTAATATCAGACACATACATCTGGCCGAGCCAAGAAACCTTAGCGTAGAAACTGCCCAGTCATCAATGGAGAACCTGGAAGAAAAACGTACTGGTGACACGAAGACGCATTCCAAGTCTCCCGCATCCTCCTCTTTGAAGCGTAAACGTCCACAAGAGGACGATCTTAACCCAATCACCGCCGTTCGTGTCGCTACTCCAGAGAGTCGTATCCTGAAATCATGCTAATCTCAACTACAACTGGTAGAATCTCGAGTATCCACATGTAAGATACACCAAGTTCTTGTTACCTGTGGGTCCGTGAAATGCTTGCTGAACGCTTATTTAGAATTTAGCAAATATCTATCCCGTGAAACGGGCCCGCACCCCAACGCTTGACAGTCGCGACACAACAGATAAGCATCCAACAGCCGAGTCCGACGACCGTTCTTCGAGAGTGTCACCTAAGGATATATCAATAACAAACCAGCGTGCCTCATCTGACGAGTCTACCGCTGGATCCCCGGTCAGTTTCTCGGATACTTATCGGACACCATGACTAAATGTTTGCAGCGGGAGCTCCCCCCGACAAAAGAGAAAAACAGTGGGACCGCTGACAAGATTGTTACTGGCAATGAAGTTTCGCAATCTACAGGGGATGACCAATCGTCCTCTGCCAAATCACCGAAGAAAGCCCCAGCCACGGCCTCAGAACAGGTTTCTGAGCTGCCTTCACCGGTCTGTATCATGTTCCCCTTTTCGTCTGTCAAACTGAACTCTGTGTAGCCTCCCAGTCCTCAAACTGTCAATACCCAGATCAAAGCAAAAGACAAATCCTCGGTAAACGCCGTCCAGCCGCTTGGCATGACTTTGAGCTAACATTATAAAAGCCTTCTCCAACCAGGTCGAATGGTTTCGCGGCTTACGCGGGAACTGCCTCACCTTTCGCTTCCAAAACGCCCATCGATAAAACCTCAGTACCAGCATGGATTACATCTGTCAACGAGGATAATTATTCACCTAACGGGACAGGCGTTGATTTTCTGTCACCCGTGCCTATTGCCATGAAATCAAGGGAGAAACATGCATTGACAAAGGCTAAGGCTACTGGAAAACCGATTATTGAATGTATGTCTGTCTTTGATATCCTATCCGAGCCATAACTTCACAATCCGTCACACCAGATGTTACAGGAGAAGAGAATGAGACCGTTGAGCTGGAACTCAAAGGCGCAAAATTATTTATCAAACGCGGCGATAAACCATTCTCAGGCGGAATGGTGGGTCATTTTAAACTCCTTGCCGGCAAGGAGAACACGGGGAAGCGCCTATGTCTGTATTGTCATCTAAAGCTCATCCACGTGTGACACGACTCGATTAAAAATGACCGCCTTTCAGTGTTTCGCCGCGAACCGTTGTGGAAAGTATCCATGAACGTTTGGTTCAATAATACCGTTCACTGCTCTTTTGATGAAGAAGAACATGTTATACGCATCGTGCTGAAGGAGACTGTGGAAAGTAGCGATGCGTCGCAGAAGGATGCACCGCGAGAGGTAGTTGTGTATGCATTGAAGGTCAGTTGGTCCAGTTCGTGTTATCATAACCAGATAATGACATTGCAATAGCCAAGTCGAGCTTGCTCACGGCGAGACTTTGATGAATTTGCCAACGCACTCATTTCTCATCCCAGAAATGATGTAGCTTAGTTGTATTGATAACTGTATCGCCACGCTAATCATTACTTCACCAGTGAAGAGGGCGATCGAGGCACAGATAGGAGATGTCTCCTTGTGATCTGGCATTTGGCCCAGGTTATATTGCTTCATCCTCAACTTAATGTCTGTCGTATTGGTACATGTAAATCTTGTAAATATGATATAGACCTCATAAAACAGGTCATGACGCAAACATCAACGAGCATGATATTAGCATCCAGGAGGAACACTAAAGTCATTCTTATGGTCCGCAGCATTGACACCGAGACCACGGCTGGCAAAGACTCTCCAGAGCGTGCAGTAGTTGGCGCTTGCGTATCGGTTAGCATCGGCTTGTATCCAAGCATTGCGAGCATCAATAACTGGATTTCAAATTGATCAGTGTGTGGTTGCCTCTTTTCAAGACGAGGGGAGCTTACAGGTTGGGTTACACGGCTGTAGGGACAGAGCGTCAATGAAGAGATGCAAGTGTACAATATTCCCTTCGGTGCCCGACGGGTTCGTCATTGCAATTTGGGACCAACCATGAACCCCGACGAGCGCAGCGTAAACGTTGTGGAGGATGTTGGCCCAAACTTGGCCGATGTCTGTGTCCTTGACGTTAAGGACCGTTGGATGAATCTAATCTACGAGGAACGAACCGTGCTCATTGTTAAGAGTTTGGAGGTTCTCGTATGTGAGTGGATTGACGGTGCTTTTTTTCTTGTCAATATTACTCGAATGGAAAGGTTGTATGCTTACCTCGACGTGGAATAAGGGTGCTTGCGCTTACCAGCGGGAGTATTCATGACGTATTGACCCAAGACATAGTCAGGCACGGCCGAGGATGTCTTTTGTGTCCAACTAACAACCAAGTTGTGTCAGGGCGAGACCAGACGCTATGAGGACTTACTCAGCCATAGCGTCAGACCAGCCTTTGAGGGACGGATTAGCACGTTGGGGTAGATAAAGAGAAAATAAAGACATATACCTTCACCGAGGCCAGCAGATTCAATAGTTTGCAAACAACGGCCAGTGCCGCCACTGGCCAGCCTGTTTGTTACGCCATGGGTGTATTCATGAACTACAATATCGTTCTCAAGCGCTCCGTCACGTCCAGGCTGCAACGACATTCAGGGCTGCGAACAGGACAAGGAACAAAGGACTAACATTGGTATATGTCCATAAAAACATTCCTGGGGTACTTCTCGTGAGCATGGTGATATATTATTCTTCGCGATACATACTCATGTGTCCAGATTGACCGCTTTCGAACGTACGTCATGAATCATGTTGTTAATGAAAAGATAACGTTTCAACTCACTCGGGGGGCGAGAAAAAGTCGGCGCTATTGTGTCCCCCGGAGTCCTGTATGGAGGCAGTAATCCCGTCGTTTTCTAGACCACCCTTACCAAAATTGTTTTGTTGGAAGTTGAAAGCAGTCTTGTACAAGAGATAGGCTCAACATTCAAGGGAAGCGGAAAGACAAAATGCTGCACCTCTGTAAATCCATATCTAAGTTTAGTCATCAGCTAAACTAATCTAGGTCTACGCAAGAATAGCATACCTATATGTTAAATCATGAATGGGGTTCACGATATAGAAGGTGTTAACACGTGCTGCATCCACATTGGCGCTGACAGTTGGCTCTTGATTCGGGTCTTGGACGTAGCTGAAGTTGCCAGCCGATGATTCTTGAGAGGTATCTGATAGGGTGCTTTTATAAGTAATCACGTTGTTTCCGCTTTGCACACGTCAGGTATGGTTCTCCACATAACAGACGCGACGTACGATGTGTCCCTAAATGTCATTCGTCAATAACGTAAACACATGTTTTGGTGTACAACTTACGTTCTAGGCCCAAAACCAGTATCGTGCCATCCGAGGGGAGATGATGATGTGTCTTGCGGGTCAGTCAAGTCCTGGAAACCCTCCGGTATGGTCTGTTTGGTGACTGGAAGAACAAGATACTGGAAATAATTATCGTCTCAATTAATCTGGTATGGGAAATGAACATCGAAACTAACGGATGCCTTGGCCACGAAGTCGGTGACGGAAAGAACCTTTCCTGAATGAGCATCAACGAAAGCTTCATACCAAGTTCCGGACCGTTCATTCTGAATTTGAATCACGCGTGTGAGTGCAACAGATAGGTCTTCTAGGACCAGGAATTCTAGGGCAGCAGGGTGGGTATTGTATTTTCCGTCCAGAGCCTTTTCGGCAGAAGCAATGGCATCTTCYAACGAAACTGTAGGTTTCGAGCTTGCAATTTTGGCTGGGTGGGGAATATCAGCAATACAATGGCGCACGATACGGACCATCCACTTACTAGGCTTCACAAACGAATGGCCAAATGAGACAACCTAATATGACGTGTTTACAAATTCTGTAATAAAAGGTGTTGGGAAATACACTGACCTTGTGTACTTTGTTGAAGGCAACATTCGCTGCGGTATTTGCGAACAAGATACCATCCTTGAAAACATTGTGAAAACTAGAACAGACACCAGTCTCCATATCCTTACATGTTTTTGCCTAAGGTACGCATTTGAAACGACTTCGCCAATAAATCCGGATTTGAACGCAATAGTGCTCCCAGGGATTCCAAGGTGGAAAGCAGCAAAGGACTTGGCGGAGTCACTCAGCGAGAAGACTGGGCTCCTTGACAGAGGATGATCAATGCCCTCTCCAAAAGGCTATTAAATCGCAATCGCTACGAGTCAGATCACCGTCGCACATCAAGCGCAGTGAATGTTATCACTATACCTCAAATGTACTCGGAGGATGGTATATCTCCAGCGAAAAACCGGGCTTTATCTCAAGCG
>JNHW02000123.1:0-31895 GCA_001691775.3 Amanita inopinata Kibby_2008
TACTAGCAGCATTGATTTCGCTACTGATGCGAAGATTCAAGCAACGATTAGGGAGCAGTTCGCTGATTCTTTATTATTGACTGGTGTGTCCTGTGTCTCTTCATATCAAACTTTCTTCAACCCTTGGCTAATTGTGGGACTTTAGTTGCACATCGTCTGCGTACGGTTATTGATTATGACCGGCTGATTGTTTTGGATAAAGGACGAGTGCGTTACTTTGTCATCTCTCGTAAAARCTTAAAGGTTGATTCACAACGCATCTAGGTTGTTGAGTATGACAGTCCTTGGCAACTCCTTCAGAAGGAGGATGGYGTGTTTAGAAATATGTGCCTCAAAAGTGGCTCGTTTGGAGAGTTGGAAGCGGCGGCAAAGGCTAAGGCGTCATAGGCCGATTTAAAGTTGCTCATTTGTGTAAAYTCGTGCTTCATTTGAGAATTGTACAATAAGTTGATTATGATCCAGAATGTTGGAGGATAACAAAATACCATCTCAAAGAGTACATCTTGAGGAATATACGTACAGATCTGATCATACAACTATGGTACACAACGAGTCGGCATCTAAATAGAGATTTAATCATCCAGAGTCCACGAATTTTCCTTGATCAGTCTTTCTCTTTCTAATAAATACTTCCCTGTATCAAATGAGTTTCAGTATAGTAACAGATCAACAAACTACAGAGGTTCGTACCTTCCTTGTATTTCTGCGAAAAATCTGCAGCCTTGTGGTAATACCAGCCAAGTCGATCATTACACCCGAGGCAGAAAACGTCCGCCACTGTGTGTACGCCCGTCCTGTAACAGTCAATGAGCCAGTCGGGTCAAGTCAGGTCAGGTCAAGTTGCCCTTGAATATAACTAAAATGGAGACAGCGTACAACAACGCTCGGTCTTCTCTCCTCCCCAACCTGACGTTCGTCGCGGAATGCGTTAGACTAGATCGAGACACACAGGTCGTTAAACATAGACGTCAAATTAACAGGCGCTGTTGTGGACTTGCTATCCTCGCCCGTCTCTACCAGAGAAGGCTTTACTGATAAGTTCGTCTTGCAGCGCCTTCAAACGATGCATAAGTTTCCATCTAGGCTTCATTCAGCATTTGGGGAAATGGGTGACTGACGATGACGGCGGAGCATTTTGAGCAGGAGAATATAGGGTGACCGTCGTAGGTCAGCACGACTTGTGGTTTTGGCTCTTGAGAGTCGTCGGTGTGATTGAAAGAGACCATTTTTGGAGTCGGTTTGGGTTAGGGTTGTAGGTAAATTGGCACTGGCAATGTAGACAGCGTCTGTGGTTATATTACGAAAAGACGCCAGGTCTAGTTAAAACTCCTGTAGTTAATCAGACCATAGAAAGGGGAATGAAAGCACTGGGCAACATCCATCCCTCCGCCACTTGCATCCCTCCTCACGAGACGTGCAGCTCCAAAACCTCTCCCCCCTTAATTGTCCCCGAGAGACCCAGGAATCGATGCTGTCCCTTTAGAAAATCAATCCTTCTTACTCCGTTGCGTCTCTGTACCTCACGAGCCTTTTCGTCTTCCACCCCCGCACACCGCCTCCAGTAGGCTTCGTTCACAAGCTCCGCTTCGTGCCTGTCGAGATCGTCGTATTCCGGTCGACGTACCCGTTGTCGAAGCTGGGCGTGCAAGCCACGTAGAACATCTTGGACGGTGACGAATCCCGCCATTTCTCTCAACCCAGTTTGTGCAAACGGAGAGATGGTGAGCTGCCAAGGGAGAAGAGGACAAGTGAGGGTAAGGCGCTGAAGTGGGGGTTCAGTTGCAGGTTCTGATAGCTCTTGGGTTGAACACCGTTTTTCGACTAGCATTGGTGACTGGGAGATGTCATGTAGTAACGGAGGGTAGGAAAGCGGGGAAAAAGTAAGTAGGTTATGGATCTTCGTCCGGGATGCTATAGAAGATTGGATGTAACGCGAAGAAGGTGGGTCAGAGTGGGTGAGAGGAGGGGGGGATGGAGAGTAGGAGGGTGAAGGAGGTGGTGGCGAGGGGGACGAGGAGATTGAGAGAGGCGGCGAGGGTGAGGGTGAGACTATTCTAGGCGGAGTTGAGGAAAAGTCGACGACGAAGTGCCGGGAAGTTTGAGGGTAGGACGAGGGGATGTGGCGGAATGCCAAAGGCAAAGAAGGGGGCCGTGTGGCAGCAATGAATCGTCCTGCATCTTTGACCTTTTGAAGCTGGTATTTCCAGTCAGTGTGAAAGAACCAGGCAAGGTAGCGCGGTGGCCTCGCTTCCAACCATCCAAGAACAATCCACCTGTGAACGTTTGAACATTCTAGTACGAATTCGTTGTCCTAGTCATCGTATGCACCCACACGTTTGTGATGATAATTCCAATGACCCAATCGATCGTATCCCCTATCTCCGAACGCTTGTAAATAGCTTTAGGGACATATAGGCCAAACATGATCATCGGAAGACTGAGACGATACCAGGTAATTGTGGGTATAGGCATGGGTAGTGGGATTGAACAAGTTCATGACATTGTACCGCCTCAAGCTTCCGTCCCGATGAATGCGATGAGGCAGACATTGTAACACACGGAAACTGCCGAAAGTTTGAAAAATGACTTATCAAATGAGATTAGTCTCAAGAATATGAACGATGCGTGAACGTTACGTTGAACGCTAGTGAATGTGTGATGAGTGAGACCGTCGGGTCGGGTTAGGGTTACAACCAGATTATTGGTGGACGGTCAACGCGTCGACAGAACCTACGTTATGCTCGGTGATGAACTCCCTCACGAAGTCATCCTAGCGATACAGCGTATCCTCGAAATCAAACAAGATGAAGATTCTGATCCATTAGACGACCTGTCGAGCACCTTTAGCCCTGTCAAGGTGCTCAATGACCTGTTCCCGGATGGTATCGTGTGTTTGTACGAGAGACCGCGCATATAGCTTATATCCAAGCTCAACAGAGGGCTCACTGGCTCATATTGAAGAGGTTCATGCTCGTCTGTGTGATACCCAAACTCGACTGCGCCAGGAAATCGAATCATTGCAGGCCCAACTCAAGCGGTCGCAAGACCCAGAGCGAATGCAAATAATACAGGAGATGATCTCGGTTAGTCTAACTGTCGCCCTCAATTGTATTCTGTGACGGAATTGCTACTAGGATCTTTTGGGCCAAATGTCACGCATACGCGAGAAAGCTACCGAGTCTGAAGCAGTGGTCAGGAACATAACCAAGGATATTCAAGTCCTCGACACGGCAAAGAAGAACTTGATCTTGAGTATGACAGTGCTGAGGCGACTTCAAATGTTGGGTGCGATCTTTAACGTGTATGTACACATGCGGCTTGTTGATATGCAGTTGTTTAGTTAGCGCCTTGTCGCAACTCGAAAATCTGGTGAAAGAGAAGAAATACGCCGATGTCGCACAGACGCTCTCAGTTAGTATTAAGCACACGCTTACGACAGGATTGGCTTGATATATGCTGTATTGCAGGCTGTCAAACAGCTGGCAGACTCGTTCAAACCGTACAAGGCTGTCTCTCAGATTTCTCAAGCTTGGAAACGAATACAGGAAATACAGGGAGAATTGAAGACCAAGTTGGATGAGGACTTTGATGCCTTGTGCGACCCGTCGTCTCTATGTACCGGACCTGGTCTCACACAATCTTGAACAGTTACCTGCGGGACTCTTCCAAACAAATTAAACCGGCTCTCATTGCAGATGGCTGCCTAGTCGTTGACATCTTGGGACCCGATTTCCGTTCACATTTGGTGGATCGGTATGTTGCGCTGGAATTGAAGGATTATCGTCGAATATTTCGGCCAACGGAGGAAGCGGGTCAATTGGATAACATCTCGCGTCGGTTCGCCTGGTTTAAGCGACTGCTCTCCACGCATGAGATAGAGCAAGGTCGAGTCTTTCCCGCGGAGTGGAGGGTTGGTTGGCATCTTCTGGCCAAGTTTACACAGATAACACGGTACCATTTTCCTGCTTTTTCTGCATTCATGAAGTTGATTCCTTTATCAGGGAGGACCTGACAGCCTTACTCTCAAAAGCAGGGTCGACGCTGTCCGTCAAATCTCTGCTTGATAATCTCCAACTTACGGTAGAGTTTGAAGCCTCCATGTCAAAGAAGTGGGCTACTCCGGTAAGGCTTGCCTAGGATGTTCAATAACATTTGTAGTAACAGTGGGCGAAAGTTTAAGGACATGTTGAACAGTGCGGCCGCGGGCCAGGTTCAACTTCAAAAACCTATCTCTGCCGCATTTGAACCGCACATGGGTATCTTTGTTGATGCTCAAGAAAGGTTGGGTGTCACCTCTATGAATACGCGAGCATCAAAGCTGATATAGATTGATTTAGGGTATTGGTTGATATGCTTGCGCCGCACCGGAAGGGTAGAACAGCGCGTGTCCGGCCTCGTCTATCTCTGGAGACTCAGTCGTCTACAGAAGCAAATGAGGATGACAATCCGGCAGTTGTAGTTTTGCCATCCTCTACCGACCTGTTCTACTTTTACCGACAAAGCTTAGAACAATGCGCCAAATACTCGACAGGACAAGCATTCTATGATCTATGTTCACTGCACAAAAAGTGGCTCAAAATCTATGCTGGTTCGTCATTAGCTCATTGTTAAACATTGACGCTCACTAGCTTTTAGAGGACGTGTTAGCCGCGAGTCTGAAACGGTAAAAAGAGCATACTGCGTGTCAAAGCATCTTGCTGATGCTCCAATCTAGTCCACTGAATGCACCACGGAGATCTACGGACAGCCGTTTTGATCCTCAGGAGTTGAGACACTCCTGTTTGATCATCAACACTGCTGACTATTGCCAAACCACAGCTGGAGAGGTATGTGTCCTTTATTTGAAGAGTGCGACTATACACCAAGCCATATGCACAGTTGGAGAACAAAATCCGGGACGACATCAATGACGAGTTCAAGGAGAGCATTACCCTGCAAGCCGAACGAGACCTCTTTGTCAGGTATGATGTGACCACTTTGATCCATCTTTCCCCGTTGATGAAAAGCAGTGTTATATCTTCGGCGATCGTAGTGCAACTCCGAGAACTAGAACTTGCTTGCGAATCTGCATTTGCCACCATGTCAAAGACTGCATGGACCACGTTGAACCAAGTGACTGGGCAGTCTCCGTATACCAACGAGCTGGTCAAAGTGGCCGAACAGTTGATAGATATCATTAGACCACAAGTCGAGCAGAAAAAATATCTACGAAATTTCTTTGACAAGGCCTGCAGGTATGATTGTGCGATGTAAAGTATAGGCATGATGATGGATTACGACCGAGGTAATCTAGTTTGATTCTAGCAAAGTTTACGCATGCGCTTGTCAAGAGTCGGCCGTTGAAAGAAATTGGTGCCGAACAGGTGAGTATGGCTGGAACACGCGAATTGTTTTTTGCTCAATAGGCAACAGCTCCTGATTGACCTTCAAGTGATCAAGTCGTTTTTGATGAAGATGCCTGGTGAATCATTGCAGACGACTACGTACATACGTGGGCTGACGAAAAGCACTGGTCGTTTGGAAGCCTTGCTCAAGGTCATCGTTACGCCTATTGTATGTTGAAAGTTGCCCTTTCATGCATCACCATCTGATTATCTTATAGGATCCTGCCGAGGGATTCATCTTGAATTATACACTTCTTATAGGCGATGCGTCGTTTACTAATTTCCAAAAGGTACCACACCATATTTTCCAGATCAATGTACAAACGACAAAGTTTGACATGACTTTGCTAGATTCTGGATTTGAAAGGGACGGCGAAAGCCGCTCAAAACAGCCTACTAGACTCGTTCCTAAGCATCACAAGTACCAAGACTGATCTTGAAAGCACGTCTTTCCTTTCTTCACTGGACATGGATCCACCGACGCACCCTGGCGTGAGCCTTGTCAGTCCGGGTGCCAGTCGTGTAGCACTGCCGCTTGTCGTTGGAACGTCTAGCGGCGGTGGCGGTGGCGGTGGCGGAGGGGAAGGGCTGTTCGCTGGCTTGACGTCTCAGGTGCCTAGTGGACCAAGCACAGGATCGAGCATGATGGACGCAGGGGGTGGTGCGAGACAGAATGACCAGCGGAGGGAGGTGTTTTCAGATTTTAGAAGGTTTGTTGGTTTTGGGTTGAGGAAGGATACATTGGCTCCTTGAATTGGGCCCGGGGTAGATAGACTGCGTGCACAGCCACGGGCCATCCACCGCCACAGTTCGCATTAGTCATCCCTACCTTTACGAAGTGATAACCAGCGACCTTTAACACCTGCTACGATTTTGAGACGAGAAGCGTGATGGCGACGGCGTCACCTTTTGCTAGGAGCAGTGCGTTTGACGATTGGGTGTCGTCTGGGCGGGAACAGTCGGTGCGTATAAGGGTTTCGTAAGCTGTTGCTGACTTGTTGACTTTTGGGCGGCTGTGGCGGCTGTGACTGTGTAGGCTGAAGAAATGTATAGCGTTCCGGAGAGCTTTTTGGAGATTGAAGTGAAGAATCCTCAAACGCATGGTATGTTTGTCCATCCGAGCGAGCCAGTTGAGGGTTTACGTTGGGGGGGGGGCGTGTAGGATTTGGACGCAAGATGTATACAGACTACGAAATCGTGTGCAAGGTCCGTTTCCCCTTCTCCTTCTTCCCTCTTGTTTTTTTTTTTTTAACCTCGTCCACCAGACAAACATCCCCGCATTCAAACTACGACACTCCATCGTCCGACGGCGCTACTCTGACTTTGAAGCCTTCCGGGACATACTCGAGCACGAATCGACGCGGGTGAATATCCCGCCTCTACCTGGGAAGGTGTTTACGAATCGGTTTTCGGACGAGGTGATTGAGAGTCGGAGGGAGGGGTTGGAGAGGTTTTTGAGTATTGTGGCTGGACATCCGTTGTTGCAGGTGCGTGTTTTTTTTTGCGTTTTTGGGGTTGGGGTTTGATGGGAGGCTGATGAGGAGTGTTGGGGTGGGTGGGTGTGTGTGTGTAGACGGGGAGTAAGGTGCTTTGTGCGTTTTTGCAGGATCCGGCTTGGGATAAGGCGCAGTGGGTGTAATCGGGTTTCTTTTTGATTTGTGGTTGGGTGAGCGAGTGAGGATTGGTTTGTCGGTTTTTCGCATTTTCTTCTTGGAACACCACGCTGGTTACCAGTTGTCACTGTTCGTTTTGATTCCCTCTCAAGCTTGTTGTTGATCGAATTCGTCTCTTCCTCTGTTTCCTTTTCTTTGAACTCTCCGTTATCAGAATGGTTGTGTACAATAATATGTCAAGTACTGGCTTTTCCTCGTGTAATTTCGCCGAGCTGTGTGATTATAAGATATGACTAGATGCCAAAGACAATTTACAATACACGAGTGCGCCTATTTCGGGCGCTACTGTATAATATATAATAGTACCTCAGGGAAGCAACGCTCAAACGTGGCGTAGTCATCATCTGGACGTTAGTGTACAAACACGAGGCAGTTTCATCATCATCAACATCATCATCAGAAATCGGAGCCCAGGGTGTGCGCGTGTGTGCGTGTGGAGGCAACGTTGTACTGTATATACGGTATATTACCCATGGCGAGTTTCTTCATCCATGCTGGCATTTCAATCTTTCCACCCTACACGTTTTTTTCCCAGTTGACGCTTCCTGGCTGGCCTACCTCTTTCCCTCGATCCCCTCACCTCGTTCTTCTTGTTTCGTCCATGATCACCCATCACCATCAAGCACTCGACTTGAACTCGCCCGTCCGTCCGTCCATCCGTGCGTAACAGAGATCTGCAAGAGTGATCTCCGAGTCTGTCTTGATTGGCACATGATTTTTTTTATTCAGTACAGCATTTTGGGTTGGGTTGATGGGGCGATGGGTTGATGGTCAATGGGCGAGCAACAAGTGACAAAGACGAAACAGGTGAGTGATGGACATGTATTGTTGTTGTTTTTGTTTATTCTTGCCGGTTGTTGGGAATTCCTTGGTGGTGGCTGGGTGATCCCGTTTGGGAGCTATGCAAATCACCAAGGACAAGAGGACAAGGATAAAGGACAAGGAGCTAAGGAGCCAAGGACGGGGATCCTAGGGATGGCCTTGAAGCCCGAATGATGATGATTCAATTGAAACCTGTTGCGGGTATTTGTATTGCGTCAGCAAGTAAGTATATACGGATTTGGGTGGTGGTGAGCGAGTGCGTCAGGCTGACATGGATAATAGTGAAGAATGACGTCGGCGGATGGGATGACGCCGACCTTGGACAGCGACTGATTTCGGTTGGGCCATCCTGTGATCATTTCCCCATTTGGAGGATGCAGCGCCTTGTCACACCGGGTCTTTTTCAATTTATTATCTTTTGCTTCAATTCGCTATACAACCATCTCAATCTCACTCTCACTCTCCTCCTCCTCCTCCTCCTCTCCCGTCATCGCTCCTCTCCATCCAACACCCACAGCAACATCAAGGAACGTCAGAACGCCCTTCAAACCCACACTCGACCCTCACTCACTCTCTGACTCATGTCCAAGCACCAGTCTCCACCCAAACGCGTACATTTTGCAGACAAGTGCGTCACCTTTGCCACTCGCGAAACCTACCGCACCAGCATCATCAACGACAACACCAACGACTCGCGAACGCCTTCTCCCACTCACTCTGACTCGGACGCCTCCATCCCATCCTCTTCGTCTTTTCCACCCACCCCCCCTTCTGCCCCCGTAATGGCCCAATACACCCCTTCCCCCTACCCCCGCACCTCCCCGCCCCTCTCCCTCGACTTTTCTCCACCCCAACAGAAAATGGTCTCTCCCTCCCCCTCCCTCTCTCAAGTTCCCATGGCGATGCCAATGTCGATGACAGCTCCAATGAGTGTCCACTATCTCCTCGCCTATTCTCCCTTTACCCCCTCGCCCTTGGCGCATGACATCTCCCAGTCTCCAACGTTGGTCGAAAAACTCTGTTCAAGTCACCAGCTGATGGAACCCGCAACCAACCCACCACTCCAGCGCATCATCCTCACTTGCCCTCTCCTCCCCAAACACTGGCAGCTCACCATCTATGCATCCTCAGCCTCCAACCCCATCGCCTCTCCACATCCCCACCCCCGTCCGCCGACGGGTGGGGCGGGGTACGTCACCGTCCAAGATGTTCTGCGGGGCATGTACACCGAGCTCAGATGGGCTGTGCACCCCTCGGAATACAACACCCGCGACAAACTCGAAGTAAAGCTCATCGATGAGGCCTACTGGGAGCGATGTGCGAGGGCGTTGGATCCAAGGGCACAAGAGGAGCAGAAACTCAAGGGAGTGAGAAAGGTCGACTTTCTCAAGGGGCACTGTCGGTTTCTCGGACTTTCGGGAACATTGGTGGCGGGCGACGTTTGGGAGCTGAATCTGTCTTGAGCTGGGAGAGGAAGGCGTTTAGAAAGGAATGGTGTAAACGGAGGCGGAGGATGATCGGTGCTCGGTGCTCGGGGGAAGAAGACTGAAAATGGCAGAGTCTGTACGTGTCGCTCTCCCTCCATCCCCATCGAGTCTCAAGTCGTTCCCTGCTTTCTCACTCACACACGCGCACTTCTAGCCTCTCTCTTTCGACTCATGCTCGGTACCCGAATTCCGCACCAAGGATATCGGATATCGGATCTCGCCTTTTTCCTGCACCCACGCCTCCATTTCGGGTCCCGTCGATTTGTGTTTGCGGATCAGTGGCGACTGTTTTCCCTCCTTCCCTCCCCTTTGATCACGTATCAGCGATTCGGCCATCAAGCCATGCGTGCTGCGCGTCAAACGCCGGATGCTATTTTCAGTTTTTAATTGGCGTACGGTTCCGCAGCAAGACATTGGATCAAGCCGTCTTGCCCGAAGCCTGCAATCCTTTTGCATTGACTCCCCACGTCTTAGATTATTCGTTCAATTATCCTTTTTGTTTACGCCTTTTTTTGTTGGCGTTTTTAGACTCTTCTCTTTATTGTATAGCTATGCATGGACGGGGCTACCTATGATTTTGTTTTGTTTTGGATTGGGGTTTGTTATATTATGCATGACTCGCGACATCATTTGTCACATTCCATTTGATTCTGTCTCGTTCCATTCCATCTGTCAACTGCCATCTCTCCCTTGCCTCTCTACCTCTCCTTTGTCGTCCCGGGTTTCCGTTTATGTTACGGTTACATTACGGTCACATTCCCACTCGTCTCCATTCCTATCCTCACCCCAATCCTTGTGAAAAAAGTTGTGTACTAATACCTAGTATTTATATCTTCAAAATTATCTCACGTGATATCATACCGTCGTAGTTAATTTGGGGTTCTTTTTTTTTATGTGTAGAAGTAAAAAGATGAATTGAAGATTAAAGTTGGCTGTACAATGTACATACATGGTGTATAGTGCGTAATGGAAGGTGTTAGGTGTTAGGTGTTAGGTGTTAGGGTGCGTGTTGTGTGCCAGTATATGCGCTAGTGTTGGGTGACATCATAGTTTAACGTTTAATGTTTGTACATGTGTTGGAGGTGGGGAGTGGGGAGTGGGGTTGGGAATGGGGTTGGGGATGGGGATGACGTATCGTACTGTACTGTATAGCCCGATGGTGCACGCCGACACTGATACCGATAGACTAACCGTGGTTACCTAAAAGATAGAGGACAGAGCTGAATAACAAAAGTTTGTCGGTACTGTACCAGATTTTCATCCGTTACTGTAACACCGGCGGATTCTCTTCATTTTTTCAGAGACGGTATATGTACTGTCTGATATCGCTTTGAAAATGGCTGTATTGTACTACTATACACCAACCACCTTTATGACCGACTCATCATTGGAATATACTCGTCGGATCCTACGAAAACAAAGGAAGGCAAGGCACATCAACTCCTGGGCACCAAAGACATAGAATACAGGTAACACGCACAAAGCGACACTCTTGCGCAATAACCGAGAGTCTAGTCAACACCTTCTCCCGACTCAACGCTCGACCAATCTGTCCCAAATAAATAGAAGAAGCATCAGCAAAACCACAGGCTCTCGCATGTCAGTTTAGTTAACGATCAACAAACATTGTCATCCCCGATAAAATCACGAATTCTCCGATGAGCCCGTTCTCGTTGCTTCGAGGCGCGATATCTTGTAAAAGCACGGATGAGGTCGTTATCATTGATGGATTTATTTTTCCTTGGGTGGACCAGCCAGTAAAGATTTTCCAGTCCCAACGTCAGGTCTAGCATTTCAGTACAGTCAGCCAGTCACCCCATTTATGCACGTGGCCCTTCCTCGACTCCACATACCTATCGTATATGCCATCAACAATCTCGCACCACCAGGGGTAGTGTCAATCATATCATCCAGCATTTTTGCTGCACCCAGAACTGCAGGTCCGATTGCTTGCATGGGATTAACTGCAGCACCTGCAATAACGGACAAGATCTGCGCCGCATCGTTGTCAGAAGGACTCGGTGCACCGTTTAAAGCAGGAGTCAAGTTGGGTTCCACGAAAAGATTTCTGATCATTGTTCGCATGTTGGCCCCAACCAGTATCTAGACGGTTCGCGATGAGTTGAATAGCACCGACTGAAAGCGCGTGGCAGGGCTTGCCTCTTCAGGGTCCTGAAAGATGTGTAAGATTGATATGGTGTGGTTGAATAGAATTTCACGCACTTTAATGTTCCATATACGGACGATATCCATGTGAATGCGGCTGAGCACCTTGAGTACTGACACATTGCGAATAGCCTTGAGAGGTATTATCCTGGAGGCAACACCTCTCCAGAACACTATGAACAAAAAAGGAGCCCGGGGGTTAGCATACTCATCAGGAATTGAAACTATGACACCCTAACCATTCTTTGCTGCACTGTTAAAGTACCCAGGGTCAGTGCCATTGACAATCAGTTAGTTCACCTGTAACATACTCTAGCGATTGGGTTACTTTGAGGTCAACGTCTGCCTTGAGAATGGGTATATGAATGAAGGGAGATCGGTAAAGATCCGTTCCTTCTCACCATCTGCACTCTCGCCCATAAGATGCTGAGCGACTCCGATTCACTGAGCGTTGTTTTTGTCAGCCTGATCAAATTGATAATAGTGTCCGATACTGGGAGACACGCATCAGTTCAGCAAGTGATAAAATATTGAAACATTTGCAGACATTTGTTCGAAACCGCACAATACTTTGCCCAATCCTTGAGGGCAGAAACGGATTGAAGCACTCCGACACAGGACTCATTGTATCTCGCCTCGGCAGAAGCAAGGTGTTCGCTTTGTGCTCTCTCCGTGGCTGCACGAGAATCCATGCCTTTCTGCACATACCCCTTCTTCAACCTTCTCTTCTCTTGAAAACGGAGTCTATCAATTTTCGTGAAGACAACGATCATCGCGACTATTCAGCGCAAACGTTCATGAGACTCTTAAATGTGGGGGAATATGGGAAGTTGTTACACACTTGAACTGTTGGATTGCTTCAGCATTTGGAACAGTCGAAGATCGCCGCCCTCAAAAACACGTTCCCCTCCGACCGGAACCTCAACGCAGTACCTATACGGATGATAACACATCATATTATCGCAATTCATATCGGGCAAATCTGCTCACCATATTGCATGGAGCTGCTCCGGAAACGATTTTCCCTTTCGCTCCTCAATGAAGCGCGAGATGGTTTTCAGATTTAGGTCTGAACCAGACTCCAGCCCTTTACTGTCGTGGAGAATCAAAGACTTGTTATTGGAGGAAATTATTTCATTGTTAATATCATGTTCCCCCACCTGTGCGTCGTGATGAGAGGAGAGTTCCAGCTGCGAGAGCAAGGTGAACAGCATAACTCACCACAAAATCACTCGCAGATCCTTCCTCATCCTCGAATTCAAATACTTCGTTCACGAGGGTTGACTTTCCTGAACCTGATTTACCGATGAGGAGGATACGGAATGTGTTGCAGCCTTTCGTGGCATCATCAAAGAAGGTCCGAAGGCTCTCGTCGTCTGCGTCCGAGTCAAGACTTGTGGTGCTAGGAGATATTATACCCTTCATATCAAAGTCCATTGCTGGTTGTGGCAGAGGGGGGGGGATATTATTACATTGCACGGAATCGGTGCGAGCTTATCAAGCGTATCATATCACTGATGCTGAGATTGACGCCCATGAGCGTAAATGTTGTGCCTGTTCTTGTGACGAGGTCTTCTGCGTGATTGGCGTGCGTGGGCGCTGACCTGTGGGTAGCACAGAGGTGACGGGGAGGCTCCCTAATCAACCCGCCCAGCCAAGGCCATTGCCTTGGGCTGTACTTATGGAAAGGTATCAGGTATCAGACCTGGTTCCGAGAGTCTGTGATGCTCTACTTACAAGAAAGCTATGAGCGTGCCAATTGGATGTGCAGTCCTCGATTGTGTCACGTGCGTAGATGGATTACAATTGATGCAATCAGATTGACATGCCGGCTGGTAATGAAGACTCAATCGATTGGAACCCATGATAAATATTGAAAATCAGCCTTGGTCCCTGAGCACTCCCGGTGCGAAACTGCTGGCCCACTGAAAACCATGGTGAGACAATATCTCCTCAGATGAAAGTGTGTAACCCGCCCTGACACTTGGAACCACAAGTCTCGCCGAACCGCATTCAGTGATAGTAGCGAAGATGAAGGCCCTGATCTATGGGACTCGGAACTTTCAGAGGCGTCCACCGCGGTCGAGATCGAGCGATTCAGGTTATTAATCATAGGAAAAACTGGTTGCGGAAAAACGACAATCTTAAGCAAGGTATGGCGCAACAGTTTTCCATCCACCTACAACGCCAGCCAACACCTCAGCTAACAGGTGTGTGGAGAGGACGTGGTAAGAACAACTTTTCCCTCTCCTGTACCATTTCTCCAACTAAAACGCCTTATAAAAGGCTGATAAACCGACTACAACGGTGAGTGCCATTATTTCAGCACGCATTTTTAACTGATTATCTGAATTCACACAAGCGGGGAATCCACGATATTGAAAAGGAGATGGAGTTCAAGAACAACAAACTTTTTGTTGTTCATGACTCCGAAGGGTTTGAAGCAGGCAAAGAAGACGAATTCAAGGTCGTGACTAACTTCATCAATTCTCGAGGCCTTATGCGAAGCATTAATGAACGACTACATGCTATATGGTCACCCCAACTGATGAGCTAACGTCCCATATGCCTTCTGAAATTACTTGCAGGTACTGCCTCACCACAAACGCCAGGCCAATTCAACAGTCGGAGGAAATGTTCTTCTCTGTGAAGCACGAAGGCAAGTCCAGAAAAATGTTTCCTCATTCTACGACCGCTTTAACAGAAGTACCGTGATACAGTGCCCATAGTAGCTATCTTCACAAAGTTTGATTTATTCGTTGAGGCCCAGCTCCAACAATTAGTAGAAAGTGCAGAAGACAAAGGAGACGATGACATTGATGACGATGAATTTGAACGGCAAGCAGAGAAATCAGCAATGGACAAGTTTGAGAAACACTACAAAAGCGTGCTCCTCAAGAAGCCGTATCCACCACAGGCTGTCGTCGCTGTATCCAACAGTGAGTGTCCACCTTTGAGCTTGTTGCCGTCTTCAGACTACAATCCCTAAACTTCACAGTCAATCATTCCACGCCAATGGAGAACCGCCTTGAAGAATTAATCAAGGCAACCTCAAGAGCTCTCAGGGAAGCCGCTGGCGAGGGGGATACACAAGCGAATCTGGATTCGATTCGCCTGGGAGCCCTGTTCGCAACTGCACAGATGACATCCCTCCCAGAAAAATACCGGTATTCCGTCTAGTACGTTAGCTCGTTTTCTCACCAAATAACTAACTACAAGGCTAAAATATTCCCTGTCATAGCAATGGCATGCCTGGTCAGCACAGGCTTTATCTCGTGACAGTGATAGCTAGAATATCTTACTATCTTCATCTTGCCTTTAGAGGTTATCAAAGAAGGACGCACGAGGTCCGTCTCTGTCAAACTTCGTCCAGCACTCATCAAGGTCTGGAATACAGTTTGGACGAGGGACCCCACACCAGTAGGTCTTTGACCATGCACACCTCTCGTCCTTCACCGTCATTTCTCCTTCCAAGATATTGTCAGCATTTGAGACATATGTGGAAAACCATCCACGGACGTTTGGAAACAAGTTATCTCTGACACATCCGGGAGTGAAAAAGCTGAGAGACATCGAACGAGAGGCCTGTCGCACTGTACAGCTAGTGTCAGGTGAGAGTGCCCAGTGCCGCGGCTGTATTCGTTAACCCTTTGCTCACAACCTGCACGCCCAAAAACAGATTTAACCATAATCATGACCGAAATCTTCTTAAGGAAGGCCCAAGGTGAAGCCATCGTACGAGAAATAGTGAAGCGATATCCCAGCACGCCTGCGTTTTCTTTTGTCCAGGAGAAGCTTCTTAAGCTGCATTGGTGGCCAGCGTATGATGCAGAACGCGGTGAGCTTGAGTTGTTGAGATATAGGAATGAGACTCGGAAGATTATTGATGGTGCAGTACGGTCATCCATCCCTACTAGAATGATGTAGTTGGAATTGTTTGAATAGTCTGTATGGAATATTAGTAGACCAGGGATAGTATTTTTTAATGTTCGACACTTTGGATTAGATTACAAGTCAAAGTAATGCCATTTGTATATGTGCTTTTGCCTGCAAGTTTTTGATTTCACATTTGCTCTGTCTCCATGTCCATTGAATACAGCCCTAATTGAGCAGACGTTCGAGTGTCATCGGGGATGATTTCCAAGAAAGCTGGAGTCTTACTCGACATGGCCGCTTCGAGCGTGCCTGTAGGCTAAAGAACGTTTGGGAAAGGGTGCAGCGTCGTGGCACCATGCCATGAGCGTTGGCCAAGACTTTGTGCAAATGGCATCCTATACGCACAGCATCTATGTGGCCATGGCATTTTCAGCAAGAACGCAGAGCTGCTCAAGTAGTGAGTCACCAGGACATCATTGGTATAGTGTTTGAGGTATGTTTATCCCCGACAATGTGCCTGGCAGCAGACGTGCTTTCAGCCTGAACGATATTCATTGACATATTGCAGTAACTAAGAGAGCTGTTGACTTGATGCTGAGAGCGTTCACAGGCAAGTGGAATGTGCAGGTGCAACAATGGGCACCCGAGAGTGTTTTTCCCCGCTTTCTGAGCTCATCCTGGTATTCCTCTCCTTGTGGACATTACCCAACAATACGTGGTACCAACTTGAAAAGCTTAGCCTGCATCGCTACAAAGGGGGGCCACATGTCAGCAGAACCTGCCTTCCTCCCTCAGAACAGATTCTCCAATGGCAACGGAGTGGTTTGCACCTCAAAATGGCCGTACCACTGCACCGGCTGCGCTCACTTACATTAGACATGCAGATGTCAGCCCCTGCCTGTTTGGATGTCCTCCGCCTGGCAACGTTGCTCGAACACTGTTCATTGAAAATCGTTTGCAAAACTCAGAATACATCCATGTCTCCTGCTTCAGACGTGACAGCAGAGAACATTCTGCTTCCTTGCCTGCATACCTTGATGCTGTACTTTACTCATGGAACAGTTGGATAGGCGTTCATCCAAAGATTGATCGTCCCAAACTTGACTAGTCTCCGATTGGAAGCTGACGCCGGTTCTCTTAACTGTGACATACATTAACATCATGCTTCGGGGCGCGAATGCATCAAATTCGGGAGATACGAATACACGATCCAACAGGTCCCCCCTTGCATATTGATGCTCTATTGCGATGCATGCCGTCTCTGCGGACCCTCAGGCTTGCTGTAGCAGCGGAGGTTGACAATGACGTGTTGTACATACATAATACCTGACAATCCATGGTGTTGCTCTCGGCTATCTTAGTCAGGGAAAAGTGCAGTTATTCGCGCTGGTTTAAGATTCGTCTGTCAGTGAATCAGTAGTGATCTTGCTGCATTGCTCACTGCTTGTTACTCACCGATGCTTCTAGAACAGTTTGGCCTGGGCGTCCTCAGCCAATGCAAATCCATTGAGTATTGTCATATGAGCATCATACCTTCAGCTACCGACTCTCCTGATCCCGGTATCACGACAGGAGAGATCCTGCTTCCCCGCCTGCATACCCTTATACTGCACATCTCTAACGGAAGAAACGTATGGGAGTTTATCCAATCATTCGTCATTCCCAGTATCGTGAAACACTATCTTTCTTCGATCAACTGCCAGCCCGCAAAATCCGACACAGCATATATCATGACATTGGTGCGACGTTCCGGAATGCATCAAATACGTAGGAACTACAAATCAATGATGAATCTGCGCCCCTGCTGCATGTGGATACCTTGCTACGCAGCATTCCAACTGTGAAAAGGCTCTTCCTTGGACCTGCCTTGGGCCGCGTCTGCGACGTGTTCGTCTTGATACGGTGTTGGGAGCAGATGTATTGCTACGGATGGTGGAACTTCGGCAACAGGTTGCTGCGGGACAGATGTCAAACTCTCGGGGTGGTAACAATGTCGTGCTGCCACTGCCTTTTTGGTCTGTTCATTTCTACATTAATGGGGAGGAGATAACAGACGCCCAAAAGGCTAGAGGAAAAGTGATTGAGACAGTGTGGGATGTTAGGCCTTTAGGGTCCATATGGAAAACTCATGAGGCCTCTTTTGGGATGCGTTGGCGATTTAGATTTTTTTTTCATTTCTGTTTGTCATGTATGATGGGCCCTTCAGATTTTGTTTTCGGCCGTATACTCTCTCTGTCTGGCATCGTGTCTTATCACTGTTGACTTTCCTAGTTATCTTCAAGGCAGGCACTGTACCAGAGGCTCAGGAGACCTAGAGGAGAGCAAGCCTCGAGTATGAATCGTCGTTTGAGATATTGCCCTTTGGGAGCAGTATGCTTTGGAATCAACATTCTTTCGTGCTTGGTTGATTGGGACGGACGTTATTATGACAAAGTCAGCCATCAAGTGCATTAATACGATTCTGTATATTCCATCCAACAAATTATCCGTCCCTCTCTAGAATTCGATATTCATATCCCAACCCGAAATGGTAGCTCTGAATATCGTACAGTATAACACCCACAATCAATGACGTGTATGGTTACCAGCAACATTAGCAACATACCTCCGGTATTACAAATCTTAAAGGGCGCGGAACGCAATAGGCGCACCGGTGCCTAATCCCTGTTGAGGCTCAAGACCGCCCAAAGCCGCCTCTCCATCGACCTCACGGTGGACCGCTTCAGGCACGGTCTGTCCAGTGGGATGCGAACCCGAAGTCTCTTGTTGTGCTTCGCCATCCGCCTTCTGTTTCCCGACCGCGACTGGCGATAAGGAATGGGCGGCAGGAGAAGGCGCTGTCCTACTAGACGCCGAATCGGATAGGTGATGGGCGTGGTGGAAGGGCAGGTGGAGGTGAGGGAGCCAATGGTGCGTGGACGTCTTGGCGTGCGCATCCGAGACCGGGGGCGGGTTGGTGCTCACAGCAGGCGCTGCACTGGAGGGTGGGTGGGAAGCCGTGGCAGGAACTGCGTTGGAGGCCGACGCCTCTGCCGAAGATTCATGAGCCGGGTGTGCGTGAGGATTAGGATGAGGATGGGCGTGGGCGTGACCGCGAGGCGGGTTACGGTCGATAAAGGTCATCGCCTCCGAAGAGGGATGGTTAGGCAACAAAGTCACGAAATCGGTGGAGTGCATCGGTTTGGTGTCTGAGTAAAGGAGTAGAGATGTTCTGATGTTTGAAAAACTGTTGCCAACTTGAGGCTCGCGATGGGGTTGGCTTTTATATCCCTTCATTGCCTACCTTTTCAGCTGTTGCCGTTCTAGCATCGTCTAGACATTGACTGGCTTTCTTTGTGATACCATCGCCATCTGGTTATGATTCGTGGCAGCTCGGAGGATACGTCAGGTGGCGCGGCACGAACAAGTTTTGTTCGCGTGTGCCGACGGTCCAGTCCGTTACCGACAAACGCCACAACAGCTTGATCTATCCAAAAGGGACAAACCATTTGTTTTCCTTCTTTTGGATTGTACCCGTTCAGGGCATCGCGATCGGTCTGGAGACGGTCCCTAAAAACTTGATCTTTGAACGACGAAATCGATCATCAAAACATCAAATCCAGAACTCGGCCCCTCACCAAATTGATAAATCTCGATGTGACCCTGGCCCAGCTGGATATCATGCTCAGAGTGCTGCATGCGGCTCGTCTTGTTCAAGCGAGGCTCATGAGGGAAGAGGCGTTCAAGAAAGAACCATCGAGGCTTGCCCAAGGCTGCTTGACCCAGACCCGGAAAGGTTTGTAAAATATCTTCAAAGTAGCCTGGAATCGTACGTACTGGAACAAGTTTTTTTTTCACTCTTGCTCTACTTTGTGCGGTAGCCTCGTCGCGCTCGATCAACTACTTGATGTTCCTTGCAATTTGATCCATTTGTATATCAATGTTTGCTTGCCAGTTGAAACCACTTCATTCATCCAAGTACAGACAACTACCGAGAGACAACACAGAACAACCAGTGTTAAACCAACAACCATCCATTCCATACCGCTTCACAATATCCCAAGCATTCCGATAGTACAGGTAACAAATTCAAAAGATTCCGTCAGTACACAGATCCAAGCGCTCGACCATCATCCCGCACACAAGTCCATCAAACAGATACTTCACCACTTTGCTCTACCCCGGAGGGGAGCGTCGGGTAAGCGTAAGAGTTGTTGGCGTTGCAAAAATGACAGGGCTGCATCAGATCCTTCCTTCCTTCTTCTCTCGACTTCCTACCGACTTCAAGACCCCAGGACGTGCTCCGTGACGTGAAATGATAGATAGCGTTGGCCTTCCTCCAATTATTCGTGGCCTGACGAAGACGTAAGCGTTGGCGAATGTGTGGTAGCAACTCGTAAGCAAATGTGAGGGAGGACGAGGGGGAAAGATGTAGATGAATAAATAAGAGACCAAACATGTGACCCATAATGAACAATGACAAGCGATTAAATGAAAGCGAGAAGATACCCAAGGAAATAATGATACAGTGGATGAGAACGTCGGAAAGTCTAGAGATTTGACGGATGCATATTAAAATGCGCTGACACCGACCATGCCTGATGTGTTGATGAATGACTCAAGATCCCAGCTGAGATCTAGTTCAGGTATAGTTCCGTCCCCAGCTGGTAAAATCGACATGGCCGGCAACACCGATTCGAGCATTCTTTGCATATCACCGTCGTTCACCCATGTGTCCCCAAGTGCTTCAAGCTGCTCCACCCCGATCACCGACGTATCTAGGGCCCCATTACAACATCTTACATCAAACGTGATAGCCTCGTCCGCAGTCAGGTCCATCATTTCCTGGGAGGAGGACGAGGCGGATGATGACGGCGCAGGTGATGATTCGGAGGGAGTGTCCACAGGAGGCAAGCCCTGCGGCTCGATGCACGGTGAAGGCGCGAGAATTTCACGGAGCAAGCTCTCCATGGTTGCGTCGTCGACCGCGCTCTGCGATTCATCGTTTGTACCTGAGCTACTTGGGACACGTTGAATTTGCGAGCCAATGGCGTCAAGACCGAGAGGGAACGAGAGCGAGGCGAAGCCACCCGCTGCAGGGCCAATGAGGAATTAACCTCACAGGTCGCCATCCGTGCTAGATGGCGAGTGGAATCGTGCTCAAGGACCAACCCAGCCTTAGCGCTTGGCAAGGACGTAGGTGTAGGTAGGCTGTGAACGACGGGGAAGAGGAAGGTAGGTGAAGAAGTTGATTCATTTTCAATGTCCAACGATGTATGGGATGGAGCAGGTGAAAGGGGGAAAGACGTATGAGGTGCAGGCGACGGTTCTGCTTTTATTGAGGAAACGGGCGCCGGTGTTGACCTAGCAGAGGGTATCGGCTCAGAGGAGGGCGTGCTTTGGTGAGATGGTTCTGGTTGAGGTGCAAGGGGTGCAAGTGCAGATGTAGGTGACTGCACACCCGCACCCGAGAAACCTTGAGCGGCGAGAGCCTTCATGACGGCATCCCAGCCTTTCTCAAGCGTACGGATGCGTTCCTTCAGTTCCTCATTTTCGCGTTCCTGTGCACGTTGACGTTCGCGTTCCTTCTCTTCTTCGGCCTGCCGAGAGGAAGAGGGAGAGTGGGCAAGACCCATACCAGCACGAAGCTGCCTATTTTCTTCCTCGAGTTCCGTGACTCTGCGCTCAAGGTAAGTAAACTGCGCTTTCCGGCGGTCTCTAGAATTTTGAGCAGCAATACGGTTGCGGTGAGCACGGGCCTCTTTACGGTCATCCACAGAGATATCGGTGCGAGCGCGCTTGCGGGATGGGCCAGACTCAGGCTCGGAAGAGGGAGAGGGGATGGAGAGGGAAGTAGGATCAACGCAAGACTTTGACTGGGGCATTGTGATGTCGTACGTATCGTCAAAGACAGGAACGGTCTTTGTAAAGGGGGAGGATACTGCGGAATGCAGGACGGACTACGTGGAGGTCGTGAAGAAAGAAAAGGCTGACGTGGCAATCCTCATCATATACTCCCTGTACCCAAACACGAGCAAACAAACACCCCAAAAAAGTGGGTCAACACTGGCCAATGGCTGTCTAGGTAAGAGTAAGTGCTGTAGACCCGGCGTAGACGCATGAGATTGTCTCTCTGCGTGTCCTGTCTATGTCCGCACGTCCAGAGTCTAGGGCTCTCTGACGAGCACTCGGAGTGCCTTGGCATTGCTGACCCTGGCATCTGATGCTGCAGCGATGTACATAATATCCCCGGATCAGAGCTCGTAATTCAGTTAACACCGGAGCGGTGTGCGCCGCTGCAGCCTTGCCTGCCAACATATTGACTGACAGTCTCAACGAAAGCTATAATACTGCTCAAAGCTGTCGCTCCCGCTGTTGTCCTGGTTATTATCTACGATGTCAAGTGGAGACACGGGTCTACTGACCTGCTAGCATGTGCCCTCAACCACCCGCAGCGATACCGCCGTCAGCGGGTTCTCTCCGACGATGACCTTCTGGGGTGTAAGATAGAGATTAACTTGCTTGAATGAGAAGGGCAGGCTCTCTCCTGCGATCTGCGCTTTCCTCTGCTTTCCTTTATTTTATTCGCCACCGCTCGATTGCTCTTCCCTCGAAGCTTGCGAGCTCTCCCCTCTTCGCCACTCCAATTCGTTATAGTCTCTGCCTCGTTTCACTCTCCTTCTGCTCCTCATGGCATCGCCCAACCTCCATGCGATATCGCCCGCCCTATTCTTCTTAATCCCCCTCTTTCTTCTCATCCTCGCATTTCAGCCTAATCCCGTCCACCGTCCCGCTGCTGTTTTGCTTGCACATTCAATATTGACTCTCATCTCCATCCTCGCCCTCCTTGCTGCAGCTCTAGGTCTCGCGGCAACTACTTCCATCGCGGTATCAAAAGCAGAGGCAATAGTCAAAGCCTTGTTCGTCTTTTCATGCAAGTGCGAGCCTTTCAGCTTTAATCCATCCGTCTGACACAGTCATAGTGGAAGGATTACTTTTGTATCTTATACGCATATTGTCAAGTTATCGTCTGTACGTTAATGCACTCTTCGCTATCTTATCCATCGGTATGTTTTTTTGTCCCCGTTTCATTGATCGACGTGAGATGACGCGCATATATGCATAGCGACACTCTTGTCTTTCCTCTCCAACTTACTCTCCGTACACTATCACGTTCCATCGGCCATCTCGCCCACACTTTTAGTCCTCTTCTCGCTGGTGTCTTTCCCACTCCTCTCGTATCTGATTTTCCCGTCCACCAAGGTAGACGCCCCCCGTGAATTTGGACATAATCAAAGTCCCAGTCAGATTCCTCTCAATGGCCCATGTCACCTTGCAAAGTCGTCACTTTCAATTTCATTCGTCCTTCCTTCCCCTGCAGCATCGACTGCCACCATTGGCACTAATTCCACAGCAACATACACGACAATCTCTCCTTGCGAAAGAAAATTGAACCGGATGCCTCAGGAACAATTCTACGATGTGGACCTCGAGAACACCGCACTCTCAGGGGTTCCAGATTATAAGCCCAGGGCTTGTTCACCAAGACAAACGTCACGAATTTTCGTGTTTCTATTCATTGCACAATTCTTCTTCCTTTTCTCCTCTGTCCTCAGCCTTATTGAGTCTGCATCAACGAGTGACACAGAGCATTTATGGACTCTCAAAACCATACAGTCCGCACTGCTCGTGGCCTCGACATTTTTTACTACATTCGCCCATTCACAGTACGTCCGCAGCTTCTTCCACGATCATGATCGTGACCCACTTCGTGAGTTTATTCCTCCACAGAATTTTTCAGTGCATATACTTCATTTTGTCACTAACTTCTCGACTTCTAGAAGCATCAGAAACATACGATTCCAGTATTTCGACTACCTGTTCAGCCAAGAGCGTCTATCCAAACTCAGATTCGAATCAGATGATTGATAGGGCGCATACAGTATTTAAAGCCAAATCCCAAGCAACCTGTACGCCACTCGTGGTTCAGTCCGAGTCTAATACCCTGCCAAGCACAACTACGAATTTTCCTCTCAGCGCCACAGACTCAAGCTTTACTCTGGACTCGCATCAGATTGGTACTTCTGGAACCCTCGATACTTCTTGCATCGAGGCGCCCGCATTCAATGATGGTAACGTGCTCACATACTGTGACCATTGAATAATGCAACACTGACGGTGCCGCTACCAACAGCAACAGCACGATCTCGACACAATCATCCCGCCACCGTCACTGCACTTCCTCGGATAATTGGCAAAAAGGAAATGTTGGTAGTACCCAACTCGAATCAAGTTAGTGTCGTCGCTAGCCCCGAAGTGTGGGAGGACGAGATGTATTTGCCAGCACAGTTTCCCGTCTCGTCTCCTTCTCAGTCGCGGCATGGTGTTGCGGTGGCGGCCATTGCAGATCCACTAAGCAATATACAGTCAAGTCCTATATCTAACGTTGATAGTACAATCCACGGAGAACGCTTTGGCGTACAAAGTAAAAGGGCGTCGACATTGGTTCACCGCGAATCGTTTTTGTCAATCTCATCCTCACTTTCTTCTTCCTCTGTCTTGTCTTCTATCCAGGAGATTCCAGTATCAATGTCAACCATACCAACATTGTCGTCGTCATCTTCATCCCTCATGTTATCTGCAAGCGGTGGAAGAGCTAATTCGGGGAAGTCCCAGGCGTCGCTAAATCGCCTACCGTTGTCAAAGTGTGTTCCTTTACATGTATTGAGTCGGAATATGGTTGTCGATGAAGTTGGAACACTACAATTCTCCGAGGCGACGAAAATAAGCAATAGGGGGGATCAACAAAGTTTGTCAAGGGTCGACGAGAGGATAGGTTCGAGGAGCGGCTCAATGTCCGCGGCCAGTCTTTTTACTGAGTATGGGGAACTGGAAGCCATGCCTTCTTCGCCTATTTTGCCTGATTTAAAGGTTGCAAGTCAATACCGGGAGACACAGAGTCAGGGACGTTTCAGACTCGAGTCGCTAAAGAGCGCCCTTAATCAGGGTTGTGCCAGGAATCAGTCCACTCACCCCAGCGGGGTCCCTCGGCACCCAGGGCTCTCAGTGTCCAAACTCATGCGGGCGCGGTCTTTGTCGTCCTCACTGTTGAACAGCCTGACTAACAGGCATCAGAAGGAGGAAGAGAGCAGTGAACCTGTCTCTCCGTCAACATCATTAATGTCCTTCTCGAGTACGTCCGTGCTGTCTCCATTTTCTTGGACGCGTTCAAGAAGTCCTGCAACGCGGAGTATAGTGAACAAGGTCGAGGATGGCAGTGGGAGGAGTAGGAGCGAGAGCGAGAGCGCGGTTGGAAAGAAAAAGAAGAAAGAAAAGCAACAGACACAGCGGCACAGAAAAGATAAGAAGCAACAACCAGAGCAGGCATTGAGCCCCGTTGATTTTATGGATATGCATGACCCGTTTGCACCCCCCAATCTCGGCACTTGCATTAAGGCTGCTTCGACGACTTCGTTGCATCGGTATGGTTATGAAGGGGAGGACGTCAGCTATGATGTAGGCGCCGAGTGGGGTTGTGAGCAGAGGTATGGTGTGGGTAAAACTGGCACGGGGAAGTCAATGCAGAGGATGAGCATGTGGGGGCGCCTGCCACTTTCAGCAAATCCTCCGCCTCTTGCGCGGCCAAAGGTGCGAGATTCGTCTTCGTTGTCATCATTGGACTCGCCGTCCAGAGGGAAGGGGAAAACAGCCTATCAGCACCAGGTTGGAACTCAGAGAAAGAGTAGAATAACGACAAGGAAGAACAAAGGAGGATCAGCCGGAAATGCCGATGGTCAGCTTTGGGTTGATCATTCGCCACTCACACGCCACGAGCAAACCAGGGATTCTGCGACGAACACAGCGGTTGTTTCTTCCGGTGGAAGGCACCCTGGTACTGTGGCCCGTGGAAAGGAAGCGCGTCGACCGAGCCCAAGGTTTACATTGGATCACGACGGTTTCGACGTTGAAGAGGCGCTGCTGGCGCAACGATTGTTGATGAGACTGGATTTGGCATCTCACATGAATGTTCCTTCGTCGACGGAGATCAAGGACTAGTTTTCGCCGACAATTCAGTGGCTTGCTGGTCTGTCAACTTATTCTTCACTATTTCTCCCCTTTGGTTTTTTAATTGTTTATAATGAGCCACTTCAGCCACTTGCGTTATACATAATACAACCGCCGTCTGTTTTTCCTTCTTTCACCTTTGAATCAAGTCGAGCTTCATTTCACTCTTGTCTATATCTGCCACCTTCTTTTCAAAGGGCATACATTCATCCGCTTTCACCGCTTTTCTTTCGGCGTTTTTCATTTATGCCTGTGGTTTACGAATACTATTGGACGGGATGGGATGGAAGGACAACGGTTTGTAGCTCGATCGGGGAAGATTGGGCATAGTAGTAATCTCCGCCCTAACAGCATGGACTTGGGCAGGGCTGGCAACAAACATTCTTGGTAGTTGGAAATCTGAATATTAAACTGAAGTTTTGATCAAAGCATGAGTGCTCCAAGTCATTCAAGGCCTTTGCATGCGTTACAACGTGAATGTCGAGTTGTGATGGCATACACGGCAAAATTCATTTGGGAGTTTCCGACTTGGGGTCAGTAGTTTGACCAGGCCGAAAAAGAATCGAGATGTCAACATGTGGAGCACCTTCAGTTGTCGTTGTTGTGATGATAGATCTTGTTGCAAGGCGATAACATTGGACCCAGAGTTGGCGCAGACGCGGACCTACCTATCAGTGACATATACGAGTAGTATATATCGTAATGTTGTATATCGTGTATGAAGTTCCTTTAAGATGGCCGTTGTGCGCGTGGGGTGTCTGCGTTGTACATATTCCATAGCATACCCTTGATGAACTCGGCAGACCTTGCATGGCATGGACTACTTGACGGCGATCTAGTGGACGATGGCTTGCGGTCGGATAGGCTGCCTACCTAGCACCAGCACCGGGCGGGGCATAAACATGATCTGATACTGCAACGTGTAATGAAACAACGAAAAACCGTTTGTTCTTATCACCGCCACCAACTTAGCAACTCGTCCTCGATGAAATCGCCGAGTACGAATCTCGAATTTCGAATTTTGGAGTGAAAGTTCGGAAGCAAGTCCTACCAAATCACAACTGACGCAGTCGTAGCTCAGCTCTAGTATCTGCGGTCTTCACAAAACAACCTGGTTATTTCCTTGTTTCCACAGACTGAGATGCCATCTACACTTACTGCCTTGGAGTCGGGAATTAGCTGCAGCCTGTGAGTGGCTGAAGACTCCTGGTTCAAAGAAGCATGCTCCAAGCTGATTGGGAAATTTCTTCACAGTGGCCTTATCAACTGGGTGGCATTCACCGAGATATTTCCAGCCAATGCCGTATCTATGGTCGCATTCCATTACCGTGACCATCACGGGAGGCCCAAACCAGCTTGAGTTGCACCGCTCGGCCTGGGGAATTTTCGACGCCGGCTGATTACAGATATTCAGTATTCAATCTCAGTGACAAAACGGTTGTGACGCCCCGCGCCACGCCTTACCACCTCCCGAGGTCCCCGAGGTTCGAGATCGTAGTTGTAGTTTCGTGCTTCAAGCCAGTCACCGCCATAATCCTATGAGTTTCAAGCAGGAACGCGTTCAACACAACACGATTCGGGTGTACTGGTGTTATGTACGCACGGAAGATGCAGCGACGACATTGCCGACAAGAAGGAAAGCAGAAACAATGACAGCTGAGAAACGCATTTTTGAATCTAGGTGGTCATCAAAGGTTCCGGACAATCTTTCAGGTATGGACGGCGTGATCTGAACAACCCACCTACGAGTTGAAAGTAGAGGGACCAGCCCGGTAATGTATGTCTATTGTATAACGTGGTTCAGAATGAAGCGTAGACCGTAACTGAACGATACACACCTTGATAGCTAACGTTAAGTAAGATGCACCAGGTAATCTGGCCTCCAAACTGAGGGGCATCACTACCTTTTATATGTTTGGGAAATTCTTGTATCCGACATCATACGAAAAATACGGACAAATGGTTGGATACAGTGGGCATCACGGACTCTCGAAACCAGTTCGGCACTGGCATTATCTAGCTTGTCGGGGGTACACGGCTACGATGAAACGCCAAAAGACCAGGTGCGAGTCCGTCTATTCTATCAGTAACACCTACAAGTAGTTTACACACCATCCTAATCTCATAGCTTTCTAGCACCATCACAAGGACAAGCATTAACACGGTCTGATACTGCAATGTGTAATCAGAGAACGTAAAAACTGGTTGTTATTACCTATCACCACCACCGACTCACCAGCTCACTAACGAGTGAATCATGGAATTGCTGAATGAACTTCGAAATTTGGAGGAACGTTTGGAAGACAACTCCTCGTATCCTACAGTTGGCACGGCAGACCTTGCATGGTATGGACCACTTGACGGCGATCTAGTAGACGATGACTTGAAGTGGGATAGGCTGCCTAGCTAGGACCAGCACCAGGACTAGCTTTAACACGATCGGATACTACAATGTAATGAAACAACGAAAAACCGTTTGTTCTTATCACCACCACCAACTTAGCAACTCGTCATCCATGGAACCGCCGAGTGTGGATCTCAAATTTCGAATTTCGGAGTGAAAGTTCGGAAGACAACTCGCCGCAGCATCCTCAATTGAGTAGCATTTCATACCGCCTTCCCAAGCAGTGCCTCCCGATTCCTTGCATTTCATTGCTGTCATGCGTATGGAAGACCGAAGCCTTTTGTCGCGCTTGGCCTTGGGGGTTTGTGGCTGGTCGCAGATATTCAATAATCAATCTCAGTGACAAAGCTGTTGTGACGCCCTGCACCATGCCTTACCTTGCCAAATGACCACCGCCGAGGTTCGAGATCGTAGTTGTAGTTTCGTGCCTCAAGCCAGTCACCGCCATAATCCTACGAGTTTCAAGCAGGAAAGCGCTCAGCACAGCACAATTCGGGCGCACTGTTGGTATGCACCCACGGAAGACGCAGCAATGATATTGCGGACAAGGAGGAAAGCAGAAACAAAGACAGCTGAGAAACGCATTACTGCAACATTATTGAATCTATTGGTTGCGAAAGGTTCCAGACAAGCTTTCAGGCATGGATGGCGTGATCTGAACAACCCACGCACGAGATGAAAGTAGAGGGACCAGCCCGCTTATGTATGTCTATTGAATAGCTAACGTTGTTCAGAGCGAAGGACAGACCAGATCTACAGGATGCACACCTTGATAACCAACGTCAGATGCCCCAGGCAATCTGATGTCAAAACTGAAGTACTGAGGAGCATTACTACCTTTTATATGTGTGGAAAATTCTTGTATCCGAAATCTTTGTGAAATATCCAAAAAAAATGTTAGATACATTGGTTGGGCATCACGGACTCTCACGGTAGTACTTATTCATGAATATATGCTATGTCTCATTACATTGGACACAACCATATAATGTGTAATATATGATATTTAAGCATAGATTGCGATAGAATCACATCAATTACCATGTACTGTGTATTGGCTGGCCTACTAATCTAATTGGCCATTGATAAGCGATAGTACGTGACAATCTAAACTAACTGCCGCTACTGGTTTTGTTGTTCAATGGTGTATGAGCCCCACAGCAACCTCGTTATAGAAGGCCTCCTGACTAAGGAAGCACTGTCCCTGCTGGTTGGGAAACCTCAGCACAACGTCATCAATTGAGTAGCATGTTCTATTATCGCCTCTCCAGGCAATGCCTCCCCGACTCTTGCATACACTTGGTGCCATGTTGGGCCCGCGGGTCCGAAAGCTTTTGTCGCAGTCGGGCAGTGGCTGGTCAAAGATATTCAATATTCAATCTCAGCGACAAAGCTGTTGTGACGCCCTGCTTACTACGGGGCGCCTCGCCCGAGGTTCGAGATCGTAGTTGTAGTTTCGTGCCCCAAGCCAGTCACCGCCATAATCCTATGAGTTTCAAGCAGGAACGCGTTCAACACAGCACAATTTGTGCGCGTTGGTGGCATGTACGCACGGAAGATGCAGCGACGACATTGCCGACAAGGAGGAAAGCAGAAACAAAGACAGTTGAGAAACGCATTTTTGAATCTAGTTGGTCGTCAAAGGCATTCTTGGCGTGATTTAGACAACCAACTCACGTAGAGGGACCAGCCCGGTAATATATGCCTATTGTATAACATGGGTCAGAGTGGAGGACAGACCAGATTCAAAGGATACACACCAACGTTGGATGCACCAGGCAATCTGGCCTTCAATCTGAGGGGCAGCACTACCTTTTATATGTTTGGAAATTTCTTGTAACCGACACCTTTTTGGAAAATACAAAAAATACGGAGAAAATGGTGGAGCATCACAGACTCTCGGACCAGTCCGGCACTGGCACATGCCGGTTATCTAGCTTGTCACAGGTACGATGAAACGCACAGATTTCATGGCATATCTTTGACGGACTCGGCAGACCTTGCATGGCCCGTATGGACTACTTGATGGGATGATGGCTTGGAGTGGCATAGGCTACCAGCACCAGGACTAACATTAACACGGTCTGATATTGCAATGTGTAATCAAAGAACGAAAAATCATTGTTCTAACTTATCACCACCAGCAACTCAGCAACTCGTCATCTCGCCCATGGGAGCGTACTACGTCGTGAGCCTGGGCATATGGATGCCCGGAAGTGGTTGAAACGCAGCTGTTGAGCCGTACGGTGGGGTGGAGCACACGTTGGAGTGCCTTGTCGACCTGGTGAGGCGTGTAGATACGGACCAGGCAGCTGCCCTGGATGATGATGGTACCTTGACATTTGCTTATCTGTACACGCCTAGGTCCACAATCGAGGTTTACAGAAGCAGTATCCATATGTGCCTTTATACCGCCGCGCAGCTTCGCTAGGCCAGTAGCATTTGCCATTAATATCACCATCGACTTGCCAACCATAGCAGCCTTTTTCTTTCTTGCAAGCCTTCGGGTTCCACGATCTGCGAGACTGAAACCTTTTCTCGCACACGGGTCGCTGGTCAAAGATATATTCAATATTCAATCTCAGTGACAAGGCTGTTGTGACGCCCTGCGCCATGCCTCACCTTGCTAAATGGCCACAACCGACGTTCGAGGTCGTAGTCGTAGTTTCGTGCTTCAAGCCAGTCACCGCCATAATTCTATGAGTTTCAAGCAGGAACACGTTCAGCATAAAACGATTTGGTCGCACTAGTGATGTGCACTCACTGAAGACGCGGTGATGACATTGCCGACAAGGAAGAAAGACGAAGCAATGATAGCCGTGAAACGCATCATTGAACCTAGTTCACGAAAGGTTCTGGATGTGCTCTCAAGTATGCGACATGATCTAGGCAGCCCACTCACGAGGTGAAAGTAGAGGGACCAGCCCGGTAATGCATGTCTATTTTAGAACGTGGTTCAGAGTGAAGGACGGGCCGCATTTACAGGATACACGCCTTGATAACCAACGCCAGATGCACCAGGCAATCTGACCTTTTAACTGAGGGGCAGCAATACCTTTTATATGTTTGGAAAAATCTTGTATCCGAAATCTTTTTTGGAAAATCCGGAAAAAAAAGGTTGGATACACACGGGCTCTCGGAACCAGTTCGGCACTGACACATGTAATGAAACGCCAAAAGTACCAGGTGCGAATTCATCGTTTCTAACTTAACATGGAATTGGTAATGAACTTCATTTTGGAGGAACAATCTGGGAGACAACTCCTCCTACCTTATAATTGGCGCGGTCATAGCTCAGTGACACGACAACCTGGTCATTCCTTTGTTACCACAGACCAAGATCTACACTAGAATACTGCCTCAGAATCGGGATTAGGGGTCCCAGTCAAAACTTGCGACCTCCAGTTCGGGCAGCCTTTCTCGCAGCATCCACTATCGCAGCCTGTTCAGCAACCACTTTCTCTGAGTTGGAGGCCTCTGAACTAAGGAAGCACTCTCCCTTCTCTTTATGCAGTCGTACAGCATCCTCAACTGACAGGCAGTTTGTCCTATCGCCTTTCCAAGCAGTGCCCCCCCAAGCCCTGCAACCCGTCGGTTCCCTGCGCGTGGAAGACAGAAGACTTTTGTCGCACTTGGCCTGGGAGGGTTGTTGCTGGTCACAGATATTCAATAATCAATCTCAGTGACAAAGTTGTTGTGACGCCCTGCGCCATGCCTCACCTTGATGGGCCGCAACCGACGTTCAAGATTGTAGTTGTAGTTACGCGCTTCAAGCCAGTCACCGCCATAATTCTATGAGTTTCAAGCAGGAACACGTTCAGCACAACACGATTCAGACGCACTGGTGGTATACACTCACGGAAGATGCGGTGACGACATTGCCGACAAGGAGGAAAGCAGAAACAATGACAGCCGTGAAACGCATTATTGAACCTGGTTCACGAAAGGTTCTGGATGAGCTCTCAAGTGTGCGGCATGATCTAGGCAGCCAACTCACGAGATGAAAGTAGAGGGACCAGCCCGGTAATGTATGTCTATT
>JNHW02000124.1:0-31889 GCA_001691775.3 Amanita inopinata Kibby_2008
TGATTATATTGATCCACAGAAGCTGGACTGCGGAAAGGACGGAGGCTTCCTGCACCGACGCAATGACAGAGACAAAGGTGATGACAACAGATGTGACATTGGTAGAGATTTGAAACTGTAGAAACTTGCGGACAGCATCGTTTACGCATCGRCCYCACAYTATCGCTTTGACAATAGATGCAAAATTGTCGTCCATGAGAATTATATCAGACGCCTCTTTTGCAACCTCAGTGCCGGCAATACCCATCGAAAATCCAACGTTAGCTGTTTTGAGAGCAGGACCGTCATTGGTTCCGTCCCCGGTAACGCCAACCACATGGCCAAGATGTTTAAGCGTTTCCACGAGTATCTTCTTATCGTCAGGGGATGACCGAGCGAGAACTTGGAGGCGAGGGACGATATCCAGACGCTCTGCTTGTGAAAGTTTACGAAAGGCGGGTCCCTCCATTATGATTCCACCTGCGCTAAATATCCCGCATTGTGATGCAATCGAGCGTGCTGTGAGCACGTTATCGCCTGTACACATTTTAACGGTTACGCCTGCTTTGTGGCATTTCAACACCGCTTCGTGGACACCATCGCGTAAAGGATCTTCTATACCAACAATGCCCACGAGCGTAAGATCCTCAGCAAGAAGTTCGAATGGCGTTTCACTCTGCTCGCCTGCCTGCGCATTTGGTGAAACCCACTGTTCCAGATCCCTATAACAGACAGCAATTGTCCGAAGGCTCTGATTGGCATAAAAGATGATGGTCCGGTCAATGTCTTCTTCGGCGTGTGAGTCCATGTTCTTCGTCTCCACCGAGTCAGACAACCCAGACCCCTCATCCCACCCATCGCGGTCCACCACGACGTGTCTAGTGCATTTCTTTGTCAAGACCTCGCTCGCACCTTTGATATAAAGCCGATGGCGGCCATTTGGGAGCTGCACGACAACGCCCATTGCTTTGCGTTCACTTGAGAACGGAATCATTTCGACGATTTTCGCAGCTTCCCTCGTTTTTTGAAAGTCTGGCCAGCCTAGTTCCTTCGCAAACTGGAGAAGAGCTGTTTCCGTTTTGCTACCAATAAAGGTTACATTGTTTGTCTCTGGGTCAATGTCTTGGAACGCAGTCAAGTTTATCGCAATGGCCTCATTGAATAACTCGCGAAGCAGGGGAGACAGGACTGTATTTAGCTTGGTTTGATCTATCGAAAAGTCTTCTGGAAATTTGCGAGTGCCGGTTGAATTCTGATGCTCCTCGGTTGCGTTTGTACGCGAGGCATTGTTTTTCAGCTGTCGCACGAATTTCGCATGCACTCCAACTGAACCAGCGACGACAGTCATCCGATTCTGTGTAAGGGTTCCTGTCTTGTCAGTGCATATCACCGACGCGTTGGCCATCGTTTCGCAAGATCCAAGAACTCGGACAAGAAGGTTTTCCTGCGTCATCCGTTTGGTTGCAAAAGCCAACGCGAGTGTCACGGCTAATGGCAATCCTGTGACGTCCTCATGTTCAACATGTGTGGAACGCTAAGCATACCATGCTCACCTTCTGGAACTGCGACAACAATCAACGTAACGGATATGATAAGAATGTTGACGAATGCAATTCCATTTTCATTTGCATTACTGATTTTTCCCAAGTCAGTACAGAACAGAAGAGCAATTGAATTGGCTAGTTACGGACCGCGGAGGGTCGTGCTTGCCAAGTTGCACAAAAAAACGAATCATCAGCGCAGTGAACAAGAACAAACCAGCTGTGGTGCCAAGCTTGGCTATGAGCTCAGCAAGATTGTTCAATTTCAGCTGAAGGGGTGTGTTTTCCGTGTCTCCGCGCAGAGCTACCCAGAATGAGAGTTCAATCCATCAAAAGGTGGAAAGAAGGTTTCTTACCCATCATTATTCGCCCATTGAAACTTTTCGTGCCCACCGCAACTACCACATAGAACCCGATACCTTCAAGGACTTTGCTTCCACTTAAGATGAAGCAGTCGGTGTGTTCACTTCTTTTTTTACCTTGAGACGTCGAGCTATGCAATTTGAGACACTCTTCATAAGAAACTTTCTTAATCGCGTCCGATTCGCCCGTAGCCCCTGATTCATCACACTTGACGCTGTGGCCAGTCAGAAAGACGCCATCACAAGGCACAATTTCGCCGGGCTCCAACAATGCAACGTCTCCAACTACAACTTCCTAGTACCAGTAGTGGGTGAGTGAGAGGGCAAGACACTTGGACCAGTTTTTACCTTCACATCAATAAGTCGTTCAATACCGTCTCGTATTACTTTCACGCCGCGCTCTTCCTTCTTCTCGTTCAGTGATCGGAACTGTCGCTCCTTCTGCCAGTCATTCAGAGAACCGACGATAACCTGCAAAATAGGGAATAGCAAAATGATTCAAGAATACTTGGGTGACATTGCATAGATTGCACTCACGACAATAGAAATTGCGATCATGATTGCAACACCTTCGACCCAATCCACAGGCGGTTCACCAGCTGGCCTTGGTGTTCCAAAGTCTTGGAATAATCCCAACGCCAGCGAGACAACGGCTGCAATTGATAACAGTACCTGAATTAATGATTGGTTAACGCATTCACATGGAGGGTTCAAGGACAGGAGATGCTCACCAGCACTTTGTCTTTCAACGCAGACCACATGAGCTGAAGCAATGTTTTGCTGGATCTGTGAGGAAGCACGTTCTCGCCATAAACACGTCGCCTATCGTGGAGTGTAGCAAGGTATGCCAAGTTATCCGAAATGCCCAAGGCTGGTTTGACTGTGCCAGAAGGATCTGTGAGGGTAAGTTGCGGCAGCTTCTCCATCATTATCATGTCCTGGGTTGTGTCATGTCGATGAGATGCACCTAAACCGGCGCCTTTATCAGGAGGTTCAGCGCCTGTTTCCATAGTTTGCGATGAAAGACCTCGCAGTGGGTCCGTGCCAAGGCCATGAAGGAGACCCTGAACACCGCCAAATCTTGCCAAAGTGTCCAGACTCTTTGGATCGAGCATGTGTGCCAGTTCGTGAGGTTTGAACATGAACGGTGCTGGATCGCCATCGGCTTCGTCATCCATAGTCTCGGTCGCATTCTGAGAATCATCGGCGGACTGACTCTGAGAATTGAATTTTCCGGTATCACCACGAGTATCAGGAAGACCGGATAGTTTGGACTGTGTTCTAGGGTCGTTCACATGCGTGACATCGGAAATGGTTGAAGCAACGTGGAGCAAGTCGCTTGCGGGCAGACTGTGTCCAGGCTCACTGACGTCGGTGATGCTGGCAGAGTGCGACTGCATAGAAGCTGTATCCTGATACAGCCTGAACTTGTAATCAGGTCTGTTTTCCCGTAAAGCAGTAGACGTTGGAAAATGGGAAGAATGGTCTGAGATGGTGGGTGAAGGTGGACAGGAGCCATCAAAGGAATCTGTCGTAGGGGATGCCCGTCCGTCCCGAGGATGGTTTATAGCAATACTCCTGGGCGAGAGAAGATCAACATTGTTCACAGGAGAGGAGGGGGCGTATGAGCTAGCGTCGTCGGGAATGTCAACATTGAGAGCGGGAGTGGAATGCGAAAAAACGACGGTAATTTCGGGTACGCTGGCATCGTCATTGGCGTCGCGAGAGGACATGTTCCAAGGGAGGATTGAAGATGACCGCGAGAGAGAGAGGCTGCTCTTTTGTATCGGCGCCAAATATTTGCTGTGCAAATCCAAAGTCAACTCAAGTGCGGAGTACAAAAAAAATAAATCAATTCAGGCATCGCCTTAAAACTACGATCAATAAGGGGCTTTCTAATAGGGTCCAATGTTAGCCCACGTGGATGCAACATGTCTCTGGTAATGTGTCACATGACCTCCTGTTTCTCCAACCACGCTCGTTCACTGTTGACAGAGAAAGTTTGGAGGCTGCTGCCATGTCCGTGTCTTCTGGCGCAAAGGCGCCAGCATTTGTATTACAGGCCTCAACTGTCGCTCGCGCGCATACATTCCTTGCTGCGACTGCGTTCTTGACAGCACTCATAGTCGGCTGTTTCTGTCATTACAAAAAAATCGTGCAAAATGGCGTTGCAGGTTATCCGCATGAATGGTTTCCCTCAGTCTCTGCAACGTAAGGATCCATCTTATGCTCTTCATTCTCTTCATTAATGCCACGTCAGCATTGGAGACTGGTATCCAGAGAGAAACCTGTTTCAAATCCTGATTGCCTTGACCTCTGGTACCCCTCCTAGTGAATTTCGTTTGCACGGAAAGTTGACGCGACACTGTGTGCTTAGGACCCCGTTTTGGCATTGTAGCAATACAATATCATCTACATCAGTCCAAAAGCTCGAATTTGCCGCTTTATGTATTCATTTCTGGGATTGTCAGGACACTAACATGCGGAGGATGGGTGTATATCACCTCAAGCGACGATCACGACGCGCATGATATATTCATGATTTCTTATATCCTTTGCAACTTGCCCTGGATGCTTGGTGGCATTGCCTGCACTCCGTCGAGCAACAGAACTGTCCGCAGCAGGCGGTGAGTCAATAGCCCCTAGACGTGAATCATATTGACTGGATTTCAGCAAGTATATCGCGACAGCGTAAGTGATTCATTGCACCTGCCCCGCCGCTGTCAGTGACTGTCTCTAGGTTTTTTGTGATCATCATACCCCTGGTGTATTTCTTTATTCAACACAAAGTACATAGGATACCTGGAGGTTCGTATTCTCACATTTGTCTTACGTTCGTGGTCTGATAAAGAGCAAGCTTATACCAATTATGCTTTCTTTGAATGGAGTCTTATCTTTTTGGATGTACTCTATGATTCTATTACCGAGCTTGAGTTCAAAAGTGCAAACCTTCGAGTGAGTCTCAGATGACATTTGCGTATAAGGTTCTAATATGCTACAGATCTCATTGGGTGTTCATTCCCAAGCACCTGTCACGCCCAACGAAATGTATCAGCATCTTCATCGCCTTGCATGACAGTCGGTCGCTAATAATGACAACAGTGTTACAACATCTGTATCCCAGAATATACATGCGAATATTAAAATATCGTCCAAGGAAGTCAAGGCCAAGCAGCACACTGAAGATCTAGAGAAAACTGTTCCTTTCGATAGTACATTGGCAGTGAGCTTCATGTCGGACGTGTATCTATGTGAGAGGATGTATTCTTATTGGTTTTTCGTCTTCGTTGAGCTCGACCATTATAGCATATGTATTTTGGTCCATCTTCACTGCCCTGATACCCACCCTCTTTTACTTCTCCGTTTGGGAACTCGGCATTGCTGGTCAAGAACTGGCCCTCGTCTCTACGCTTACCCCAATATTTCTCTCTATCACTCCCCTCCTCAATATGCTTAGAACTACGCGAGGCCTGGCAATGTTACACCTCCTGTCTTTTTCTGGGCTTTTGGCGTACGCATTGGACAAACCCCTTCACAGGCTTTTTATCGTCTCATTTGCCACTGCGGTGTCAATGCTATTACAAGTAATTGACTGGTCAGGCCTGAGTGGAAGTGACATCGGTTATCAAGCCATCTGTATGTCTGGGTTGCTTGCAGGCCAGTTGTATTACTGATCTGGGTTATAGTAACGGGTCTTGGTCTGATTATTTCTTCATTGTCAAAGCACTTCAATCATTCCAACAATCCGAGTGAGTGGTATCGAAAGCTTTTGGGTATATAGACTAATGACTACTTCGCCAGTCTGGCCTTTTATCGGGGAGGAAGCTGGCGGTTGTAATAAAGTCGGGCTTGCATTAGCTCTACTTGCATTGTACCAAAAATGTTGCCGAACATCCTATACTCTGAGATCAGGGAGAAGGAATCACCCCTCGCCTATGGCAAGATCGAACACATTAGCCGCAGCACTCTCCCTGGGAAGCTTGCTATTTACTCTATCCAACCTTCTTGCCGACTCCAGCACTCTCATTGCGTGGTCCTGGACCGGCTTCCAGAATGGTGCACCAAAGGGTAGGATGATTATTTGATCTGAACTAATGGTTTACTGTTGCAGCATGCTGATCGCCCAGTTGGCCTGCCTGGCTCTTGCCTTTGATTGGTCTGGCCGTAGACACCTAACTCTCAATCGTTGCGGTCTTAGTTGGGCACATTCATATACCAAAAGCTTCCTTGCATTAACCACGGTGCTCTCGCTCCTTATCTCACTCTACCGATGGCCTCCCCACCCCTCCCCCTCAAAATCTGGACCAAGGATCATTAACGCAGGAATATGGACCGTACATTTCGGCATCAATAATATTGGAAGGGACAGCCAGCATGGAATCAAGACGTTATTGCAGTAACTGTTCGATCTGCCACAGACTTTACACTTTGATTTAGCGTGGTTTTGCAGAGACATGCAACTTGATATCGTTGGCCTACTCGAAACAGATCTTCATGTGGGTACTGGAAGTGTTACGTAAATGTTTGCTGATGGTCTCGTTAGCGTCCATCCTTCGGACATCGTGATTTGTGAGACTTCCTTGAGAATTTAATCTCGTATTGATATATTGATTGACGAGCTAGGACGAGGGTGATCGTAGAAGAGTTAGGTTACGTGAGTAGTATGTCAACGAGGTATTCCGTATTAAATCTGAACATGTTTGAGATAGAATGTAGATCTTGGTCCTGGCCCAAACTCGCACACATGGGGTGCTGTGCTTCTGTCAAAGGTGATCTTCACATTGTACATATGCCTAGGATGAGTAACTCAACTTGTGATAGTTCCCAATCATTAACTCGACTCACCATTTATTACCTTCTCCTCATGGCGAACTTGCTCCAGCAATTGAGGCGGTATTAGATGTCTATGGTACAGAAATCATGGTGGTTGTTTCTCATAACGGACAAGGTTGGATGGCTTTTTCTCTTGGGATGTCGTGGGTCAACGTTTTTGTTCAACAGAGGAAACTCCCCTGGATCGAGAACTGCAAAGCAAAGAGTTGGCTCGTATTATGTCAACAGCTTATCCAACACCTGTTATCTTTCTAGGTTACGTTGTCACAGAGCCTCATGCGGAACGGCGTATGTATATTCTGCATGTTGCTACCTCACGCTAACAGTACCCCAGCCGCGCCCTACAAGTACATGGTTGAGGATGGCCGCGTACATGATATTGATAAGAACGATATGGACCGATGGTATTCATCATGCTGCCCCCTTGCTCACATGTGCATTCTCATCCCCTAATAGGTGTGAATATATCTTTTATCGGGGCTTATATCGCACAGGGTACGCGCGTGTCTCGCGTGGCATCATCACGGATACAGAGATGCAGATTGGGCAATTTGTATTACCAAGACATGGTTACTCTGTCACAGATGATTCCGAACAAGCCAGATATATGCGCGTTCCTAGGGAACAACTTTCCTCTGACCATGTGAAAGGTGCCTCTTTGCTAAGTGAAGCTTCCAGCTGACCTAGTTTCAGTGGTTTCCCTCGGAATATTATCAGCACTCGCCTCCAGGAGGTAAAAATGGCCATTATTACCATGTATTTGACGGTGTACGTGGTCTTGTGTGTTTTATGTTAACTCATATTTTGACATCGTTTTCACTTAGCCCTTGTATTACCAAATTCCAGAGGCTGCGGTGTTGTAAAATCGGATTGTGATTGAGCATGTTGTTGTAAAATTGTCGTCATTGCTTTCTCTGCATCCATTTTGAACCTACCACCTTGGCTGACTTTACCTCTAGTGAGGTACTGTCGTCAATAGACGATCTCAAATATTGTACAAATTGTAAAATTGTATACAGCTTATGGGTGTACATACTAATACGCGATAATCACTAGTAAAATATTCAGGGTAGGTGCATAAGGACAGGAAGATCGAGGAGTCGGAGATTAACCTGGGCGATATTGTTGCAAGTTTTCTCCGCCATTCTAATGTGATTGTTGGAGTCAGTTTTATTTACTCTGCTTCGATCTGAGCTATCGCATACTCACCACGCCTACCCAAATATTCATGCCTTGATGCTGCTGTGCCCGGTGTTGCGTATCGTCTATAAATGTCTCGTGAGCCGAGTGATTGTTGGCGTAAGTTCCATCTTGGGTTGTAGCTGCCACAGCCAAGTACTCTTGATACTCTGATCCTGAACCCGTATTTGAAGATCCGGTACTATTATTAGCCGGTAGAGAAGCTTCAGGATAGAAAGGATAGAACAAAGGCGTCGGGAAGTTCGCCATGGTTTTGTCGGGAGGGGTCGAGTCGCCTTTTACAATGTTTGATGCCCCCGAGTTATTGATTGCACCTACGCCAGAACGAGGATGAGGCCCATAAACTGTGCCTGCATCAATAGTGCTGTTCCCATTGGTATGTGTTGTACCAGATACGGTGTACGAGGCAGATGAGGCAGAGAGAGTTGGGGTTGCCTGCTGTGATAGCGTTGAGGCTTGAGAGATGTCATCTTCCCATGCAGGTTCTGGCAGAAGGATTGGATTGGTGACAGGCTCTGGGTGCACCGTATGAAGATTGACTTCCAAAACACGCTCTGCAACTTTTGCTATGAGTGGATGGCCGCCGTTGGCGTCTTTGCGCTCCCATCGCCAGCGGAACCGCGGAAGCATGTCAAGAGCAAGCCAGATATCTTCTAAAGCAGTATTTTTAGGCAGGCTGTCGCACTTTGATGTATGTCCATAAAGAATAACCATCGCAGCTATATGCAATGGAATAGGCGATGTGAAGAAGGCGATGTCTGGAAACTGGATAAGCTGGTTATGGACAACAATTGTGTTGTGCGAAGTGATAATCGCTGAGGGGTGTGTGAAATTTGGAGGACAATGTCTAGTACTTGAGACGCACCGTCAACCAAGGCTTGGTGCCTTTGTTCATACGGCAATTCCTTTGAACTGAACAACGCTCGTAACAGCAATATTCTAGCAATGCCAATCTTAAGCAGAGTCAGACCCTCATCCTCCGTAATTTCCTTTACAAGCTTGCTCTTCTTATCGAGTGGCCAATCAGCTGTGCCACCAAAATAGTATTGATACCGTTCAGGTAATCCTTTCCTAAACTCGAGCATGTTCCTTATGATTCGTGTTGCGTTTCGCATAATCGACGTTTTGTCTTGACGATTTGGTGTATACAACGAATTGATGATATCTGCTTGTATGTCGGCAACCGGGTGAGAGAGCTCGAAATGTTGAGAAAATTCAGTATCGATCACTTTCCCATCAGAGTTTCGACGACTTTTGGGCCAAGGAGTGTTAGAATCGGAGGGAGAAATGGCTAGGGGCCGTCCAAGAAGAATTGACGTCCCTCGATCGTGCACGAGGACAATACCCCAGAGGCGGATGCGCAATTGTTGTTCTTCCTCGGAAAATAAATTTTGTTGTGTAGATGGGTTGACTTGTGTGGTGGGATCATGATGGAGCCCAAGCTCAATGGCGAGCCGAACCAGGCTGCCAACTAGACGCCACAGCGTACGACCTTGGCGCTTGACAAAGTTAAGATCGTAAAACGTATAATTCACCAGATATAACAAGAGCATACCTCAGTGTATAGATACCAGTGGAGAAGAATAAGAGCCTGTAAGCTTGAGATCGTAACACGTAAGTCTGGCTTGATTGACAAGGCCCTCTCAAAGAACTCATCGTGCTCCGGCCAACCAGGAGGCATCAACCTTTTGGCTGCTGCTGACCCCAAGTTCTGTATTGCTTCCCTATTATTCGCGTCATCTGATGCTGCTTGATGATTAAGCTCGCTCAGGGTCCCCAAAGCTAACACTAGATATAGGCTGCATATGTAGCCAGGATCGTACGAGACAGTCAAGCCTTCATATAGGTCGTTGATAATTTTTTCAAAATCTTTGACTCCAAAGACCGGACGATGAATGTTAAGACGTTGAAAGTACGCATTTACGATGCGCTGGACCATATCGCGGTCCTTCGGAAGCCAAACGTTAACTGTCTCTGCAGATACAACGGGACTTGGGAATGACAATGTGTTGGCAGCAGATGATGACGTCGAGTTACGGTGAATAACGGATATCCAGTGTTGCGGATCGCGGGGCATCATGCTTTCGCGGACGGGGCGATCTCGCCCTGACGATAAACCATTAGAACCTACAGCTAGATCCTCTTTATCATGTACAGCAGGAGGAATTTCGCTGACGATGGTTGCATGCACGCCAAAATTTTTGGCGAGGGCCTATTCAGTAAACATCAGTTTCGCGTTCGGAAGGGACGGGCAGACATTGTACATACATCCGTGTTCGACAGGTCATTGCCATTGGGATCCTGACCTTTTGTGAGAGTCCGTTGTACTGATTGAGGTGCCTGCTGGGGTAGAGGGGCAGGAACGGCATGGGGAGGGGGGGGAGGATAAGGAGCACCAGGTAGAGGAGGGTGCTGAAAAGCTGGGAGGATATGAGGGTTGTAAGCGCCAGGAGGACCCTGAAGCTGCATTTGGGGATGATAAGGCCCAGGTGGAGCTCCATATGGCATGATTGCAGGTGGGTAGGGCGGATGCATGAGGTGTGGAGGGGGTGGATGGTGATACAATGGGTAGCCTTTTGGGTGTTGCTGAGCGGGTACCATAGGTTGGGCAACCGTAGAATCCGAACGCAACTTGGTTAGGGAGGGCTCTGTTTGAAAGGCGGCCGTTGCGGGAGGAGCGGCGATTGTCGACAGGTCGATGCCTTCTCTAACGAGATACTCGTCAAGATTTTCGATATTGAAGCCCGGGACATGGTGTTTGAGGAGGGCGGCGCACTGGGCGAGGAGGTACTCTACGCGTTCTGTATGACCCCTGGGGGTGAGCGTCTGCCTGTGCCTGTCTTCCTGGTGACAGAGCGTGCCCGCCGTCGCGCACGCTGTGCATCTTGGGTGTTTGGAGTCGCACTGGACGATGGGGAGAAAGATGAGAAAAGGTATGGAATTTGCCGTCGGTGTCGCCCGACGGGACTTGCCTTGATTTTCTTGCTCCTGCATCTTGCGCATGCTTCATGCGACCTTCGCAGCCGTCGAGCTCCAGACTGCACAGAGGCCGTGGCTTCATCGCCTGTGCCTTCAGCTGCCTTTCTTCTTCGTTTCGTTTGCGGAGGCTGAGGCAGTGGTTGTTCCTGTGGTTGTTGTTGAAGTTGAAGATGTTGATTTGGATCCATCTGTAGTGCTGATTGCAACGATGAAGGTGCTGGAACAGGATTCTGTTGGTTAAGTTGCGCCGGCACCATTGTTTGATACAATCGCAACGCAGCAGCAGTCAGCTGCAAGAATGTGCTGCTCAACGTTTGAGACGACGTGGAGGTCTAGCTTGATTTGTAAGACATCAAACCCTAGATCAGGGTTACTCTATCACACTTTCCCCTCGTTCCTCCCTCACACCTTATGGCTCTGCATCCACCACCGCTGTCAGGTCCAGCGTTCTCAGACAATGCCTCAACTTACACGCTCCATACTGTTCATGAAGATGGTGAACATTCCAGCATTTCCGATAGAGCGCCTTTGATAACTCCACTCACCCCATCCTATGGCACAACGCTTCGCTCTCCGACGCGACCGTCTTCAAGAAAGGTCATCTTCAATGCAACCATAAAAATGGCAGTCATATTCATTATGAGCTCCTTGGCGCTTGGCGGCACCCTGTGGCTTGCCCTTCCTACTCTATCAGAGTCTGTCATCCTTTGTCACTCATCCTGCTATGCTGACGCGCCCTCAGAGCTGACCGCCCCCTGCTTCGTATTCCAAAGTCATTTGACCAGTTGCAGGAGTTGAATGCTCTTCTCAAAAAATATCGTGATATCTATCCCTATCGCATTGTCGTATGCTATGTAACGACGTATCTCTTGTACGTGTTTTTCCCTTTTGCCTTTTTCTCGTCTAAATGGCGTGCAAGCCTCCAAGCGTTTTCCCTTCCAGGATCCATGTACCTCTCCATACTCGGAGGTGCAGTGTGGGGAGTTGCTCGTGCGCTGCCGCTTGCCTGCTGCTGCGTGGCCACAGGAGCCTCTCTCTGCTACCTCATCTCAGCTGCACTGGGGCCCGCTCTTTTGACGCTGCCGAAATGGAAGGCACTCATGGACAAGTGGGCACGCAAGATACAGGACAACAAGGAGAACATGATCTCCTTTTTGATTGTCCTTCGAATTGCGCCGCTGCCTCCTCACTGGGTCGTCAATGTCGTCTGTCCGCACGTTGGCATTGGAATTTTCCCCTTTTGGATCAGCACCGCCCTCGGGATCCTCGGTGTTACAGTTATACACACCACGATAGGCGGTGGCTTGGAGCAGATGACAAGCGCGGACGACTTTCATCTCATCAGCTGGCGCAACTTTTTTGGACTTGCTGCCATTGTCGTGGGGGTTATGATACCCGTTGGACTGAGATATTGGTTCAGACGAGAAGTAAACGGCGTACAAGAAGGGGTTAGTGACGAAGCAGAAAGCACTGCAGATGAGGGAGACCGCGTATTGGCGTCCGGCCCGATAATGGGGTCAAGGAAGAAAGTGACGAACGATGGAGAAGAAGAATATGACGATTATGAGAGTGATGAAGATGACGATATCATACTGGAAGCAGGGCCTGCAATACCCGCCAATGCCAAGGATGATGGCGACGAGAGTTTTTACCATGCAAATGGCTCAGCATCGAGCAGTCTGTGAGGTTTACTGCATTTGGCTCATGTTTGTCGTTCTCCACTTCTGTGTATTCTACATTGCCTGTGTCAGCGACTAATGACCTTTGCCATCCCTTTTCGTAATTCTTCTTTCAGATGACTCTTTCTACACATTTACAAGAGGTCATTGTTATATTTATATATCGGTTACATCTGTCACTGCTACTGTGTTGGACCGGCTGTACCTTGTGTCGTTGCTCCTGCCACGGACCAGTCAGCTCAGCGTGAGCAGTTCAAGTCGCAGCGACTCTGCGAAAATGGCCAGACAAAGAGGGCGTGAGCGCGAGTCGCGAGGTGTGTCTGCCTAAAGTAGTGGCAGATGCGGAAAGAGGCTGCTGGGGTGGAGGTAAGTAGGAGGGAGAGGCCGCGGTAAATCCGAATCGGACGGGAGAATGGTAAAGGGACCGAGTGTCGGTGACCGGTGCTTGAAAAGGGAACTGAGTCCGGAAATGGCCGTGCAGAGTCCTCGGACGAGGTCTCTGGGAAAACGTGACCCTCTGCCCCAGCAGGCAGGTCCGGAGCTCTGATTGTCTTTGAGCTGGTCAACGTCGGTGACGAGGAGGAGATGCAGCTACTCGTTATTATTCTGTCTCATTTTTTGTAGGATAATAAGAGGGAAATATGCCTAGACTAGAGCTGATACATAAAATTTGAGATAATAATTAAAAGAGGGACGTCAACTTTAGCAAACATGGAATCTTGTCAGCCACAGCCCTGCGACTCCTCGTTTCCCTCCCACCACCACCTCCTCCTTCCCTGCCTCTCTCCTCCTCCTCCCCTCCTCGTTTCCTTCTCGTCCTTGCCGCTTTGTGCGGTGTCCGTATTTCGTCCCTGCCTTCACCCTCTTTCTCACTCTGACAATGGCAGATCGCCTTCAATACCCAATGCTTCAGACGTACAGTCCCGTCCTCATGCATCAACAGCAGCAAGCTCAGCAACAGGCTCAGCCTCAGCAACAACAGCAACAGCCTCAGCAACAACAGCAACAGCCTCCTGACGCCCATCCATCGCTTCCCAATTTTTCGGATAACAATCGCCTGTGGCAGCAAGCACAACATGTGCAACAAATGAGATCTCATGCCCCAGATTTGAATTCTGTCCAGTCAAATCAGCAGGTTCGTCTTTCTTGTCAACCCTTTCTTTTTCCCCTTATTTCTCTCTCTTTTCCCCTTACATGTTTCATTATCTGTGTTACAAGTAAGATATCTCAACGGTGTCCGCTATGCTCATGCGTCCATGCATACTCTTGCTTTCCCTTCGTGTGTTGTATTTATCTACATTGCGCTCATCATTTCTTTTGTACTCTCAGTTGGCCGAACTGTTTCGAAACCAGGCTATGGCTCGACTACAGCAGAGTCAACAACAAATGAATCTCCATCAACAACAGTCCCAGCAATTTCCTTCGGGTGTTGGAATGCCTCAAATGGCCACCACACAGAGCATGAGTGGTCAACAGCAGCCATTTCAAGATTTGGCGGCTAATCAGCCGCAACAATCTCATATGCCACCTGTCGGCTTTTCCGCCATGTCCAATGCCAATGTCAACATAAATCATGCTATAAACCCTGTTGCTGGCCCTTCATTACAATCGCGTAATACCCTCCTGCAGAATTTCTCCCGCCAATATGAGCTTGTTGCTCAGAATCAACAACTTCAAAACGGCCCCATTAACTTTAATAATAGACAACAGGGGCCCCAGCCACAGTTGGCACCTCAACCGCCTTCGCAGCAGCAGCCTCGTGACCAACAACATATGCAGTCGCAAGCGATAAATCACACTTCTACCGCAGACATATTCCCATCTCCCAACATTCAGACTGAAGCACTCCGTCGTTCCTCGCCTCCCCACCCGTCTATCCCGTCTCAGCATATATCGGCTAATATGATGAGATCTTCGTCTCAGCAGCCAGCTCTGCAAAATCAATCTGTGCCCGCAAGTTCACTACCAGTCAACCAACGTCCTATCCATGAGCAAATGTTGTACTTGCGCAATGTCATTCGACAGATAGAAATATCTATACAAAGGGCATCCGTTGCGGACACAGATCCGATGACCAAAGCCAGGGCTATTGCGTCTCTAGGGACAAAGAAGGACGCTATGAATAAAATGCTGACGCAACTACAGACCGCGGCATTGGCAAACATGTGCGTAGTTCTGTGGAGGTTTTGATAATATGACCAAATGATCAAATATAGGCAAGCTTCCGGTGGTAGTTCGCAAATGTCTTGGATGTTACAGCAACAACAATCATCACACCAGCAGCAGGGTTCAGCCCAACCCTCCTTTGACACACTCTCAATGCAGCGGACTGGCATGGGTATGCAAGGCCAACCACCTTTACCTCAGGGACAGTTGCAACAACTTCAAAATCCGAACATGAATCCCAGTCCTCTTATCCAACATTCGCAGACGGGTCAAATCCCTATTCAAAATGGAGCGTCCATTTCATCCAACTCTTCGTCTCTTCCAAGCACACATGCTAATGTTGGTGGGTCACCCTTTCTGACCCAAACATCGATGTCCTCCAATACCAATTCACCGTTCAACTTCCAAATGAATGCGGCTTCACTGTCCGGAGGTTCACTTGTTCAGCAGCATCAACCGCCATCCCAGCAGCAGCAAGTTCAACGAACAGTTGCCGTGCAGTCGTCCGGCCTGCCAAATCAAATGTTACAAATGATACCACCACTGGAGAAAGCCAGTTTTGATCACATGTTCAAGAGTTACTGCAATAGCAAGCAAGTAAAGATTGATTCACGGCTTTTAAGTGTGAACAATAGGCCTATCGATCTACATGCGCTTCATACTTTTGTTTTGCGTGAGGGGGGCGAAGCAAAGGTATCTAATTCCTCCACCGCACTTGATAACTGCGCTCATGCTTTGCAGGTTCAACAAAAAGATCTTTGGAGCATCATTGGTGGTCGCATGGGGTTCGTTCAATTTCCGGGCACGGAAACTGAGCCTACCAAGTCTGGTCCTGCCATTGCTCAACAGCTCGAGCATATATATAGGCAGTATCTAGCGAACTTTGATCGGGCGTACATCGCGAGTGTTTTGGATTCACGTATCAAGAGCACTCAGGCGCCCTTCAATGTTACTCAGCTCAACCTGATGATTACTATGGCTGATCAACCCATACATCAGTTACGGGCGCAGGGATTCTCTGAACAGATGATTCAATTCATGGAATCTCATAGGGCTCATCTACAGCGGGCACGTATAGAAAGGGATGGTTTTCATGAAGGTGTTAAGCCGATGACGGGGGAACAGAGCTCACAAGTGAACAGCAACATTGCTATGCAGCCTGGGAATCCATTTACGACAAGCCAAGGTTTGCAAAATGTGCTCCGACAGCCGCCCTTTGTTCAGGCGGTTCAGAGTGGCGCGCAGGTGGGCGGCCATATTCCGGAAGGCCGTCAAGAAGTGCCTCAACATTCTCCTCCACACGTTGCTGGTGATGTTATGATTAACAGGCCAGCCAGGGAACAGATTCAAGCAGCACTGACTTTCATTGCTAAGATTAGGCAAGAGACAGTTGCTAGCAGTGAGTAATGCGACGATTGGTGGCCGAATATCGTTTTGACGTTTGTCGAGTAGACGCCAGCCGGCCCCAGGTGACTGTCGCGGCTGAACAGAGATTAGAGTACAGTGCGCTTATAGATCAGGTCCATCGTCAAGCGTCGGACATTGAAAAGAGACTTGCCATGCTGCTTGTGTATACGCGACGTGAAGACTTCGTCCGTCGCATTGTCATCATTGTTCGTTCCCTGCAATGCCTTTTCAAGTCCTCATGTGCTGATTCTGTCATTAACAGAGTGTGACTGTTTATCAGCAGAGGAACATGCTCGCATCTGGCAACCCGCGGTTTTTCCTGAGCATTGAAAATCTTCGGATGATGACTCAACAGATCCAGCAAGCGACAGAAATGTGCACGCATCTTTTCAATGCATTATCCCAGCAACAAAAGCTCCAACAACTACAACATCAGCAACCACAGGGACCGCAGCAGAGCCAGGCTACGCCATTATCCAGGCCCAGTGTCAACGCGAGAAACCCTTTCACAACACCAGAAATGTCGCAGCCCCGGGCCCCAGGAGTGCCGGCGCAGCTACAAACACCAAATGTGCAGCCGTCGCAACACCTTCCCCAGCAACCCCTCTCTGCCCCAATGTCTCTCCAGCAGCCACCTTCAAAAAGGAAACCCACACCTGCTATCGCGAGTGGTGCGCAATCAACACCATCTCCTGCACCTGCGTCAGCACACACGCCTGTCTTGGCCGCACTTCCTAATGCATCTACACCTGGGGCCAATGCGCCCACGCCGGCGTTGCCATCCCCCGCATCTCCCCAGGCTCCCAAATCACCCAAGGGTAAGGCCCCTGTGAAGCCAAAGCAAACCCCAGTGTCTAAACAGCGTCGTCCGTCGAAAGTTGCCCCTCCAGCAGCACTTTTAGAACCTCCTGCTCGAGTCGCGACTCCGAACGCCAGTGTAAAGCGACCGCGTGAAGACGACGATGACATTATTGAGCCCGCTGGTACGAGTCCGGGCCGAGTCAATACTGTCGTGAATGAGCCTTCGCCACCGAAACGCATCAAGACAGAGTGGGAGAATCCACCAAATGAAGACTTCAAGAAGGCTGAAGTCGAGGAAAAGATTGAAACAACGGATGACGCAAACTTGTTTCTTGAGCAGGTATCAGAGTTGCTCAGGAAGGCCGCCGATACGGAAGGACAAGAATCGACTTTATCAGCGGATATATCTGAAACGTTGGGGATGATTCTCAAGGGCTGCACCTCAGTACCCGAAGCGCCGGAGAATGGCTTGCCATCTGTTAGCATTGGAGAGTCCACTACAGGTCGTGATTCTCCGCCACCATCGACAGGCTTCAGAGATGCGTTTGAAGAATTTATTGACTACTCTTTTGGCCAGCAAGACGGGCAGTTGGATGATGATGAAGGTTCAAAAGCCCACACGCCAGATCTTGTATCATCTTCGACTAACTTGAGCCCCGAGTCCAATACGGATGGGGAGATTGCGCAAGCATCAACTGCGGCGGCGTCATTGTCAGATATCAAGAAGGAGGATTACCACGATTTACGTCTTGGATTATGGAAGGAATTCGACGGAGGGGAATCTGCATATTATCAACCATTTGAATGGAAGTGGGATAGTCCAATGCCTGTCCTGGACCAGTCATGGGCTGTAAGCACGTCATAGTCTTTCGAAGTTTAATTATGCTTCGTGCTTCCACCAATTTTCGTCTCTTTCTACTGTTCTATGTCACACGTTTTTTTTCCTCCGTAATCTTTACCCATCTTTTGTCTACTATATCTTCTGGAGCCAGACATCTCTGTTCTCATTTCCTGCCACCATGTTGTTGATTCTACCCTGTGCGGCTGCTCTGTGTATTCATACTGTTCTTTTACTCGCTATCGCTTCTTGCACTCTAGGCATACGTGGAGATATACAATCAAAAGGCCTATTAAAGGTAACCTGAGCGCCAAATGTGAGGGTCATCATCTCCTTGTACCCTTGATATTCTTGTTCAGATTAGCATCTGAGGAACTGAAAAGGTGCGACTGGCGGCTGGTATTTCCGAGTACGCGTGCTCGCAGCGAGCTGAAACCTAATTAACAAACATCAAGACTCAGTCGTGGATAATAAAAGGATGATAATGAGGTGAAACCTGAACCCTCTCTAGGTCGCTTCATACTCTGGCGTAAATGTAATTCATGTCTTCCCCTTTCCCAGGCATCGTGCGCTTCCTGCCTTGACATTTCATCGTCTGCAATTAATGTTAATGAGGTGGGTAGGCCATATTTTCCCTTGAGCTGGTCATCGAGCTTCTGCTCCTTTTTCTCAATCTTCTTTTCTTCGCGAAATCGTTTGCGGGCTCTCAGAGAGTGGGTGTAGGGGTCCGCATTGTAGTGCTCTGACACGTGTTGCAACTCCCCTAGGCGAGGCATCTGCACCTTCGTCAGATGATTCTGAGCTTCTGTACTTTTCTCCAATGTTGCGAGTGGATCGGAGGATTTCGCTTGAGCATCTGTGTCTATGACATGCTGAGTTAGTGACGCTAATCATCCAAGGATAGTCACGTACCATAGGAAGCGAAGCCGCCATTCTCCTCGGGATTCCAGTCTTCTTCCTTGCGCCTCGCTCCCGACGTCACGACATATTGAGTATTCTGCAATAATATTAAAGGGAATGCTTAGAAAATGGCATCTAGGTTACCTTGGGATCCGTCTGTATCTCAAACCAACCGTCGCAGAGGTGACATTTGCATCTGAACGAGTATATGGGTGTAGAATAGTAATTGCCAATCTTTTTCTTTTCTGCGTTGTAGCGAACTCCCATGCCAATATGGTTATTGCATGTGCCGCTGTGATGCATCGTCAAAGAGCATAATTACACAACTTTTGCGAACTTGCCACCAGATGTTGAAAGGCAACTCAAAGCGCACGATCAGGATGCCTTGATCGAGCTTACGTGCCCTGTCTCCCAAGGCATGTTTGCCTGCTCTCTGATGAACCACTATCGTTCAGAAACGCACTGTAGAGAAACACACCTCTGTATTTATTCAAACTTCCATGTGAAGGATCATAATCAGGGGGATAATATCTGAACTATCCGTAAGTGTATACGCATAGTCAGACTATTTATGATGGTACATACTTGTTGAAGCCTTGCATCGCAAAAGTGTGAAGTGAGAAGAACCTGAACACTGATTGGACAACGGCCAAGCTGATGACAAATAAAACCAAATAACGTCTGCGTCGAACACGGATTAGTCATCAGTTACGGCACAGCTACCGTAAACATGAGCGCTTGAGCACAGAGTCGCTGTCAACCTGGAACAAAATCGGGATAAGTATTTAAACCAACTTTGTTTAGCATTTAAAAATGCTTTTGATTGACTTTGCTTTTGGCCTGCAGATCCATCTATGACTATGATCTACTTGGAAACGAATGACCAGGGATGACCTGTCCCTGAAACCTTGCCGAATTCCTCTTTTCGGTGCACATCGTCCATGACAATAGCGAACGGTATACCAACTGGGGCAGAAAGCGTAGTTTATCTGAAAGCGATAAATATCCATATGCACAAAACAGACTGATTCTTCCACTGTAAGTTGTCAGTTTCGCGCTTTGAAAACGTTACAGGTGGTTACCAGATCCCTGTGTGGTTCCTGGATTTGATCAGAGCTTGGGGCGTCTTTCCAGACCCTCAGAGCTTTTTTTCGCTTCAATTTTCGCTTCGACGGCAAAGACAGGCCCTTCCTTATTTTCGTCAGTTCAACCTCCCGCTTCTGCAACAGAGGGCCGAAGCCACTCGCTTTTCCTGGGTCCGAGGCGATTACATCGATATGTTACGAGCCGACTGTGCACGTTATCCTCTTTCCAGAACAACAATAACCGTCAATACAGATGAGACGTGTTCTATTGTTCACAAACGCACGTCTGAAATGCGCGTCGACATGACTTCGGCAGAGGCAAATGGACTTTCACAATCTTGTGTACCGTCCAGGACCTTTGAGAGAGGTCAAGTCAAGTTTTCTGATCCTTCTCGGTTCGACACATACTATGACAGAGTCAAGGAGAAGAAGAAGCGCCTACGGGTAACTCCGGTTCAACTCGCCCAACTAGAGCATTTTTTTGCGATAAATCGAAGTCCTACTGCAGCGCGCAGAAAGGAGATCAGCAATACGCTTGGTATGCAGGAGCGTCAGACACAGATTTGGTTTCAAAATAGGTAATATCGAGTTTCTGACTTGCAGTTTCAATCTGACGCATTTCAAACCTGGTCAGGCGCGCTAAAGCAAAGACACGAGGGGACAAAACGAGCAGGAAGGATGTGGAACCTTTGGCTTCCGAAAGGCCTCCGTTGCTGTCAACCGGGTACGATATTGATTTGCACAATGCCATTAATGAGGAAGAACGTAAGCGATTCTATTGCACCATTCAACGAGAGTTAATGATGACGATGCGTAACGTGACAGCTATCATTGTTATTCCATGTGTCAGTCTCACGGTTGGGTCATGGAGGCGCATAGCAGCCGTTGGAAGTCGCTTCGATCTCGTTGCTTATATATCTGAGGTCAAGCAATGCCTGACGTGGTTCATACAATCGGATGGATGCAGATTCAAAATGGTCATTCCTCTCCACAGCATAATGCACGCGGCCCTCAACGATCATACAGGGGAGTCTGTCCTCCTTTCCTTGTTTCTATCCGAGTGTCCCCGGTTCCTGATACAGGATCTTAAACTACCCGGGAGTTCGTATGACTGGAAGGTTTGTTCTGATTGGACAGAGGAACGGCAGGCATCAACCGTGCTACGGCATGACTTGCTGGGACCTGCTCTCCAACTGGCTCATCTACAACAAAACATTCGACATAAACCTGCAACCGATAGAATAAAACTCCAGCAATCTTCTTATTTTCAAGAAGATCTCTGCTCTCCCGATCTGTCATCGTCACCCTCATTGGGATCCGTCCACCAGCGTAGTTTCGCGGAACACGAAGTGGTCAGGATGGGTTGCAACCACGCAAATGTTGAAGACGGCCATTGCGAGGGGTGCCTTGAAGAATGCTCCAACGATGACGTGTCCTTTGGGGATGCGTTCATGATGTCGTACGCAGATCAACTTGGTATCAACGAAGGCATGGAGAGCGTTAAGACCGACACGTTTATTGGGAATGTGTCTCCAGCTGCCCTTGAGACGCCAGGATCACCTGAAGATACATTCAACGAAACGGGATATCAGCAGACACATGTTGGTGCTTGGGCTAGTCTACACTGCGGCGGTCCGAAGATAGCGCCCAGCTATTCTTAAAGTCTTGGAATTCCGGAGGAAATAAAAAGCTCAAAGTCCACTCTAATAAGAGGTGGCGTTACTGATAGAATACAGCATTCTCTAATGACGTGTCACCGACACAACATTGTGGTTGTAAGGTACTACGGTGTCGCGAGTTGTTCATGCTTTTTTTGCACACCAGAAAAGCGCCTGTGTCTCGATAGGTACCAATATACCAATCCATCTAGTGCTAGAGTAGAATAGTTCTATAATGTCTCCTGTCGTTCTTTGCTAATTCTATTGACATATGTTCGGCTGACGAGGGTAACTGGAACAAGTGAGTACAATGCTATCAATTTCGAACACTTGGTGAGGTTTACTTACACGCATCCATATATCTGTCTAAACACCGGTCAAGGCAAGTCTTGTCGGACTATTAGTGAATATAGACATCAAAGGGCCTGGATGCAAACCTGCTCAGAATTCGACAGAGAGGAGCCTGGTTTTGTGACACATTTTGCAAAGCACTTTTCGGTACCTTTCTATATAATGATCCTAAATCAAGTCATTCCGGGAGAATCAGATTTTGTTTTACATTCATGAGCTCCTGCACGTTCAATAAAGCAATTTCACTTCGAATGGAATTCATGAGGGCTTCCTTGCGGGTGGCCATGTCTGGAATAATGTGAGCATGAATACGGGTGAACTGAGCAGTGAGAAGCGTACCAGCTGATACAGAGGATGATTTCAGAAAGTCTGCCATTGCGAAGAATAAAACCGTTTGAATGAGGTTCAACTGAAATATTTTGATGTTCCAAATTGTCAGTATTTCCAAATTAGGCATTCACTCTCTCACTCATGGGTGCCAGAGAATCGACGGCGAGGTCTTCATCCCCCAATGCTGCCTCGTCGGATGCACAAGCACTCGATTATTATCAGATTCTGGAGGTAGATGAGAATGCAACAGCGGAAGAGATCAAGGTCAATTGATGCCAATCTTTCTTCGTGTCTGGTCTGAGTCAATTCCTCCCAGCGTTCCTTCCGACGACTAGCTCTGATCCACCATCCAGATAAGAACCAGGACAACGTAGAAAAGTCCACAAAACGATTTGCCGCCTTGCAACAGGCATACGAAGTACGTATCCACAACTCGTCTTTATCACCGCCAATGCTCACAAGCCTAGGTTCTGAGTGACGATCAGGTGGGTATAAAAATCACCTTGTCGAAGGCTGTTTTTTTTTCACATCCCTGGAAGTAGGAACGTGCATGGTACGACGCGCATAAGGCTTCTCTCGCCCCAGAACCAGATGAAGATGATGTAGTTAATGATGTATGTCGCGGCGTTCCTCCTCGGCGTACGCGTGGGAGAGGTATAACTGCACGACACCTATCTCGTTTCTTTGACACTACCTTGTGGTCCAGCTTTGATGATAATGAATACGTTGGTTTTAGTTTATTCAAAAATCTTGATTCTAGCTGATTATGATATTATGCATCATAGGGTTTCTTCTCAATATATCACAACCTATTTGCCCGCCTGGCCGTGGAGGAAACTTGCTTTTCAGAAGACATTCTTTACCCATCCTTTGGAAGTGCAACTTCACCATGGACAAATTCTAGCGATGGGCGCGACGCTGAATCAGCCAAGCCCTTCTACACGATCTGGATGAATTTCGCGACAGCCAAAGATTTTTCGTGGTGCGATCGATGGAATCTCGGAGATGCACCTGATCGCCGCGTGAGAAGGCAGGTCTTCAGTCGTACATCATACACACGTTTTCAAATGCTCGCAAAAGACTCATGGAAAAAGAAAACAAAAAAGCGCATGATGAAGCTCGCAGAGAATATAATGATACCGTAAGGGTAAGTCGATTTTCACGCCAGCTATTAATCCCACATGAATTCGGTTAGTCCTTGGCAAAGTTCTTGCGTAAACGCGACCCGCGCTATAAAAATCATCTTGAACAACAAGCAAAACAAAATCAACGTCCGCCTACAAGCAACTCATCACATCCTACGAGGACTCGTGAAGCAGACATTTATGTAGAGCAAGAATGGCAGAAGATCGACACCCGAGTACTCGATACAGAGTTTGACTGGTCTACCATGGAAGGGGATAACCCTGAGGAGTGGGAGTGTGTGGCATGTGATAAGGTTTTTAGAAGCGAGGCTGCGTGGAATAATCATGAAAAGAGTAGGAAACATGTGAAGGCTGTTGAGGGTCTGAGACGAGAAATGCGGGAAGAACACGAGGCTTTGGGGCTCCAGGGTGCAGAAGTCTTGCATTCAACATCCTATCCAACACCAAGTATGCATGTCTCAAAGGAGAGCCTTGTGTTGAATGACACGAGCGAGCGCCAAAATGAAGCCGTCAAGCTGCAAGACGCCGAGTCGGATGGACAGGATCCGGGAGATAGTGAACCATTGAAACCGCATACTGGCGACGGCGATCTTCTCGATCAACCTGCTGAAGATGTCTTGAAAAAACCAGAGACCCCTCAAGTGTCGAAACGAGATAAACGACGTGCGCGCCAAGCTCAGAAAACTCCTGGTATCGAGCAAAGTCAGGTGAAGTACCCAGATGACACCTCTACACAACTAGCTTATATTTTCCGCAAAGCATCGATGTAATACCTGTGGACATGCTTTTACCAGTAGAACACAATTATTCACACACGTCAGGCAACTGAACCATGCTTTGGCCTCTACGACAGACAACGCTGGAAGGCGGAGTCAGAAAGGTAAATCAAGTAGAGGAAAGTGATTAGAGTACGGGGGACAGCAATCCACACAAAACAATTAATTACAACTACAGACAGAGAGGGCCTCCCAAGTAAAGTGCTTGCCCTTCATTCAGGAATGTCCAAAGTTTTGCATGGATTAAGAAGCCTGCAACTATCGCAAACGGGACACATGCTTGTCCTGGCGCAGACTTTATTGATGGCATGGTCAACCCATTAATTGAGAGATATCTTCCGGTGGATATTTACTCTGAGAAAAGGTCAGAAGCCTAAATGGACTGGTATTTAGCAGTTTGTAGAAAGAAGTGGTAAACAGCTTACCTCTTGAGGCTCTGTATGTATTTCCTACTCACTTCATCGTTCAGGACATGGGCCACCTGATCCGCCGAAATTTTCTCGCGAGCTGAACGCTCATGTATACTTGAATGCAAAATTCGTTATTGAACTCTTCCAGAAGAAAAATGCACTTACCCGACCATCGTAACGCCGATTGGCCACGGTGCATTGCCAATGGAGAGTCGCAAATACGCATCATTCGCACGTTGGTACTGGCGCTTTTGCATGTGATGCACAATTTCTGCAATGCGGGCGAGCATGTCGTCGGGCAACAGCTTGAATTACATCAGTCTATGTCTTGGATAACATGAGATGCAACGTACTCGCGACCTCAATGTCTTGAACAATGGTTTAAGGTATTCAGCTGACTGCACTTGGGTCGCTGCCGCGAGCTTTCCCTGGGTAGAGCGTTTTACGTGGTCTAATATGTATCGGATTTGGGTACTTTGTGAGCGACAGGCAAGACTTACCTAGGCGCTCATCCAGGGTCTCTTGCCAGTCCTTCAATGTTCGCTTCAAAGCATAATAAATTATGGGATACAACTTGTCAGGTTCAGTCTTTAGAAGGCCAAGATCTAACACTCCAACGGGGGCAATGCCGGATTCTTCTTTCTTCTTTCCCTTTTCGTTCTTATTCTTCAGCTCTCTTTCTACATTTTCTACATCTTCCAATGCTTTTTTGAAGTCGTTCTGGCCTCCTCGGCGTTCATGCCCTTTTTCTTCAATTAATTCCAGGGCTCTTAACCGTAATCTCCGGTCCTTGTCACTTTCGCCGAAAAGACGTATTGGCTGTCCTTTGGTTCTGAGCCGTCGTACGGTCTCTTCGTTGGAGATGTTGAAAGAAGATTCTGGCTTGGGTGACTCCAAGTCATGCAAAAGCGGTGGGGAGTTGGTTTCCGCACGTGAGATAGTCTAGCTTGCAGATGAGAATGAACAAGACGAAGAGACTGATGTCGCTCACAACTGACAGCCTGTCTGAAGTGTTCATCGACGACTCCCTTTCGATAGCTTGATTGGCTTCCGCTTCTGGGTTTGTCTGCTCCCCATTTTCTTTGGCTTGAGCCTCCTGTTCTTCTCTCAGACGATCAACATCGCCTCTGCGCATGTATTTTGTAGGACGAGGAATCACTGTCTCATCCTGTAGAGCCTTACGCTTTGCAGCGATTTCTGCTTTGAGCGCGTCCATTAAGTTTGAAAGCTGGACCACACCACCTACAAATGTATTACGTAAGGACGTGATTGGCCTCTGCTTTCGATTCTTCCCGCCTGTTTCCGAAATTTCTTCAACCGTTGAACATGTCTGAAGCTTCTGAACTTTCTAGGTAAAAGTCTCCCCCCTTCGTTCCAGTCACTTGCTCTAAATGTCTACAGCAAATATGTTTTGCAGACCGTAGGCTTTGATGGTGAGCGAACCCAGGCGACATTAGCAACGTCCATTTACACGTTTGTGGTGCTCTCAGCGCGATTCCCCAATCAGAATCAAACGAGAAACTGGTGAGTTATTGCTCTCGGAGGCAACAACAATCCATATTGACCACTACGGCGCACAGTTTCCAAAACTACGTGGACTATTTCAAGTGCACTGCAGCAAAGGGTGAAGACTTTGCACCATGCAAGCAGTTTAAAAAGGCATACAATTCTCTCTGCCCCAGTGAGTAGTATCAGCATACTTTCAATGTTTTTTAATTGACGAGACATGTAGATGAATGGGTATGATGCAACCATTTTTGTGAAATGCATATGAACTGAACTTGGGATTTACATGTGTACAGATTGCGAGGTTTGACGAGCAGCGAGAGAACGGTGCTTTCCCTGCATCGTTGGAGCCATGAAGCTTGAAGCTTGAAGGATTGTGTTGGCTTAGATTTGGTGGAGACCCAATCCTGTTAGTTCCGTTAGAGTATAGATCACACGTGCTCTAAACACGCTCTGGCTCTTTTGTCTTTACCTTCATCATGGACTACAGCAGTGAACCCAGGCACTCTGAGCTGTTGACAGTTCAATCCTCGCAGCCTTACAATGCCGAACCACCTACATCTACACTAGTCGAATTTCAAATAACTCCTGAAGATCTGCTCTATTGTCGAAACCATGGTCCAGTGCGAGAGTTTACTGACCACGACTTTGTTCTCACCATCAGCGGTGATGTGGGGAGAGAGCTGAATCTCACCGTGCCTGATCTCAAGAGACTATTTCCCAAAGTCCAGGTGGTAGCTGCTCTTCAGGTCAGCCCTCTTCTTTCAACTGGTCGCTGGCACGAATAATGTCAACTTCAACAGTGCGCTGGCAACAGGAGGAATGAAATGGGTGCTATGAAACCTGTCCATGGGGTTGCTTGGGCGGACGCCGTCATCGCCAACTGCCTCTGGGGTGGTGTTCGCCTGTCTGACATCCTAAACCATGCACAGGTACAAACAGACGGTCATAAACATGTATGCTTCGCGTCCCATGCAACTGCATGCCAGGACGATGAATATTATGGTGCTTCGATTCCGATGGATAAAGCCATGGAACCCAACGGTGGTGTACTGATTGTATATGAGGTTCTTGAGATATTCTCTCTTTATGTGTAGTGGTTGATATGCATTACCAGATGAACAATGAACCGTTGTCTGCTGATCACGGTGGCCCCCTTCGAGTGGTCGTACCTGGCTACCTGGGTGCAAGATGGGTTAAATGGGTTGATTCGATTTCTGTTTCTACCAGCGAGTCCTCCAACTACTATCAACAACGTGACTATAAAATCCTGCCATCAAACGTTCATCACGTCCTTTTTCTCCTTGATAAGCAAAAACTCATGTCATTGTAGATTGAATCCTCTCAAGCTGCCGAAAGCCTATGGTCGAAGTATCCTTCGATGACTGCCTTGCCCCTAAATTCTGTGATCGCCTCAATTATGCGAACTTCAGACACGACCATTCTTGTGAAAGGCTATGCTGTACCAGGGTTATCCGGAAATGTTGCGGCAGTAGAAGTCACGATTGATGATGGAAAGTCTTGGAACATGGCGAGAATAACGTACCAAGAATCCAGATGGAGCTGGACACTATGGGAGGTGGAGATCATGGGTGCTGGTGCAAGTGGCACCGCCTATAGTTGTGCGATAGATACCAGTGGTCAGCGTCAGCAGAAAGATGCTCCATGGAACTTCAGGGGGGTTGCTTACAACCCATGGGGTGTCAAAAAGTGGTGAAGCAGTATTATTTTCACTTGTTTGAATCATCCGATTAGTGTATTAGTGACTAGCACATACGTTTATGCCATGCAGGAATATCATAGTCGTTGTCTAAACATAATGCATAAAGTATCAAATCCATTCAATTGATCAAGGTTTGCTAGCAAACATCTTGTTGATCGCGTTAGTTGAATAAGACTTGGGTCGTTCCAGGGCTATGTGACAACGTGAATACATGTCAGAAAAGCGATCCAATAAAAAATCTTACGGGCACCCAGGGCACGGTCCCAGATTAACTGAGCTGCTACACCAAACGCACGAGACACACCAAACAACACAGTGTAATACTGCATTTGGGCGAGACCGTAGTGCGTTAGGAGTACACCAGAGTGTGCATCAACATTGGGCCAAGGATTTTTGGCTTTTCCAGCCTACCAGTCCATTAATACAAATTACATACCAGTGACATTGAAACGAGCTACCCACCTCGAGTAATATGTCTGGTACGAGGTGATAAATCTGACCAACTAGCTTGAACATTTTGTCATCAGGCATATGCTTCAGCGCGAATTCACGTTGAGCTGTATAGCGAGGATCTGTCTTCCTGAGGACGGCATGACCGTAACCTGGTACTACTTGGCCAGCCTTCAGAGTAGACCAAATATACTCTTTAACAGCCTCATCTGATGGTTCGTCGCCAAGTTTGGACTGCATTCTACGAAGCCAGATAAGAACTTCCTGGTTTGCAAGTCCATGCAAAGGCCCTGCCAGACCATTGAGAGCAGCACCATATGAAAGGAAGGGGTCTGAAAGCGCTGATCCGACCAGCTTTCCTGTATGTGCAGAGACGTTACCACCTTCATGGTCACTGAAATATACGGGTCAGTATACGTGTAAGTCTAGAATGGTATCCATCTGTATTACCTGTGGATCGTGATGTACAATCGAAGAAGCTCGACAAAGCCTGGGTTGTCACCAAAGCCAAGTAAGGTGGCAAGGTTCCAGGAGTAATCCTTCTCCGAATCGATGGCAGGAAGCTTCCCGTTGCCAAATACATTCCGGTAGATGCGTCCCGCGATATTAGGGAGCTTGGCAATTCTGAAATATTGTGGTTAACGATGTGAGAACATGCATAGCGGATTGACATTACAGATCCATGGCATCCTCGAACGTGGGCCCCCAATAGTCTTTCTTCGAAATACCTTCCTGGTAAGCTTTGGCGAATGCTGAGTTATGGTTGAGCTATTGCACATAGAAGTCAATATAACTCCAAGTCACCACCTTGAGACTTACTGCTGTGACGGCCATACTGAATTGACTCATGGGATGAAGCGTGGGTGGACATCTGTCCAATATTTCCTCGACGAACTCGGGAATGGCAGCTCGGGCGGCCCAATCTTTTGATAACGCAATCACCTGTTCTTGCGTCGGAATCTCTCCCGTGACCAACAGCCAGAATAGGCCTTCGGGTAGTGGCTCTGAGCCGCCCGGTGCTTTAGGCAAAAGCTCTTGACATTCAGGGATCGTCTTTCCACGAAAACGGATACCCTCATCTTCAATTAAAAAAAAAGTATGTAGGAGGTTGAAACAGATCCCACATCAGAACCCACCTGCATCCAGTACAGATCCATCCCATATCAGTGCCGGGAGGCCTCGCATACCTCTATGGAAGCGTCAACGACGTAGAACTATGTAGGGGTCAAGACATCAGTACAACTTACCCATATAATTGATCCACCAGGACAGGTCCAAAGGCCTTTTTTCCATGTTCTGCACGCGCAGCTTTGACCTTAGGCGGGATATAATTAATTGTCCATCAAGAAGTGAAAAATCGCATACAGTCTCTATTTCTCCAGGAATCAGCTGTGCGAGTCGCTCCTTCAGAGTGACAGGCTTTGAGGACAAAAATCGGCCCGCGGCAAACGGAGTCCGGAGTAAAGACGAGCGTGACTGTGTGAGAGAATTGAGATGGTGTTGCCGAGGAAAACAAAGACAGAAGCTTAACGCACGGCTCTCAGGATTGAACCAGCGGGAACAACCATAGTTTTTTGCGAGGGAGATGGAGGATGAGAGGGAGATGAAGGATGAAAGGAAGGATAGAAAGCTCGAACATTTAAAATAGTGCAGCTCCTTCAAAAATGTCCCCATTCCGAATTCCTCCACATCACGTGATCGTTTCCGGAATCCCCAGCGTTGCGTCGCCGCGTCGCTGTTTTCGTCGTCGACAACGGCAAAATCATGATGAAGCGGAAGAGAGGTGCAGATTCAACCGAAAAATCAGAGAGCAACCAGGAAGGACGTGGGCTACTTCCTCAGGTTATAACCTAAACACATTCAATGCTATTGCCACTGAGCCATCTTTTCAGAAAAAACATTACAGGCAAAGGGCTCATGCCAATCCGTTTTCTGACCATTCCTTACTATATCCACCTTCGCCCCAGCAAATGAATTGGGCATCACATTATCCAGCTTTTGCAGGCACAGATAAAAAGCCTGAGATTGCAGACATCGGGTGTGGGTTTGGCGGCCTCTTGATTTCCCTTGCGCCATTATTTCCACAAACCTTAATGCTCGGTTTGTTGAAGTCGATGGCAGTTTGCTTTTCACTACTCATTGCTCCATAAAAGGCTTGGAAATTCGTGTCCAGGTTTCGCAATATGTCTCTGACCGCATAACTGCGTTACGAGTGAAAACTGCGACTAGCCGGTCCATGATGACAGGCAGCAATGGACATTACCAAAATGTCTCCGTCGTTCGTGCGAACGCGATGAAATTTCTACCAAATTACTTTACCAAGCACTCGCTGTCTGCTCTCTTCTTCCTATTTCCTGACCCTCACTTCAAATCACGCAAGCATAAGGCTCGCATCATATCACCGACTTTGCTTGCCGAGTATGCGTACGTCCTTCGACCTGGTGGCATCGTCTACACCATCACAGATGTAAAGGATCTTCATGATTGGATGAGGTCACATCTAGAAGCCTTTCCGCTATTCGAACCCGTGGACGAGGAATCTTTACGTTCCGAGGGCAAGGGCCCTGTTTTAGATGCTGTCTACACCAGTACTGAGGAAGGGAAGAAGGTAACTAGAAGTGGTGGCGATAAATGGCTTGCTTGTTTCAGAAGAATAGAAGTCCATCGCGAGTGAATGTAGGCTGCGACGTGTTTTACATAGTCATAGTCCGTCTAGCCTTCATCGGCAAGGTCCTTCTCAAGCACGCCTCCACCCTCTCTCGGCCATCCCACTTTCATTGCTGAGACAAGAGTTCTTGATCTACGGTCAATCGCCACCTTCATTTCTTCATGTATGACTTTGCCCGCGTCAAGGGCCAGCTTGAATAACTCTTCAAATCTATCAGCATATAACCGTGTCTCCATTGTCACCAATGTTACTCGGCCAGTTTTGGGCAGTATCGCTACTGTTAGATTGGGAACGTCGTTCTCCTCTAGTAGAGTGAGATCCAGGAGGGGGGACGCAGAGTGTGCACCACAGGTGATCGCACATGCAAAATCAACCAATGGAATGCCTGCACTAATGAGAGCCAAAGTTGCTCCGTTTACGCATGCCTGCAGAATGCCGCCATCCTGTTGAATGATGTGAAGATAAATATCAATCTGTGATCTCGGGTATAAAGTCGATTGTATGACAGGTTCAAAGGTTGATTTTATTGCTGCAGCCATCTCCAGAATACGTCTAGCAGTTGAAGTTAACCCTACACATGAGAAGGAATGGATGTAAAACCCACTTGTCGCTTTTTGTTCTCTTGCGTCGTTCCCCTGTACCGAAAGCCGCGACGGTTATCTCAACGTTGATATTAGCGCGGTCATGCATAGTTTGAGACCGCAGTTTTGCTTCTCTGGGGCCAAAGACGGCGACGTGGACTTTGGTCAGACCATGGCTAATGGTCGCTGAACCGTCTGCGAAGCCCTGTTGTGATAGATCTATTGCGATATCCCGCAATTCGAACTGGCGTCGACCGTCAGAGCGATAACCGTGGTCATTCAGAATTTCTACTCTGGAACTCTGAATCAGACATGTTCAGCGCTTTTGGGTGATGGAGTTCTTGTCTTGACCCACCATCCTGACAATTCCAATTCAAGTTGGGTAAGTTTACGCCTCAGAGCCAACTTTTGTCTGTTTGTCAGCCCAGTCACTCTCAGTAAAAAATGAATTCACACTTTAGTCACAGCACAGTCATAATATAGTCACTAGTCACAAAGTAGTCATGACATGCAAAAAAGTT
>JNHW02000125.1:0-31805 GCA_001691775.3 Amanita inopinata Kibby_2008
CAATCGGGTGAGTATGCATCGTTCCGTTTCCAATCGGGTGAGTATGCATCGTTCCGTTTCCAATCGGGTGAGTATGCATCGTTCCGTTTCCAATCCGGTGAGTAGGACTCGTCTCGTTTCCAGTCGGGCGAGTATGCCTCATCTCGTTTCCAGTCGGGCGAGTAGTCGACATCCCGCTTCCAGTCTGGCGAGTAATCGACATCCCGTTTCCAGTCTGGTGAATAGTTGTCGTCCCGTTTCCAGTCTGGTGAATAACCTTCGTCCCGTTTCCAGTCCGGGGAGTATGCGTTGTCGCGCTTCCAGTCAGGGGAACCATAGTCCGAAGAGTCTTCGTCTCGTGCCCCAACAGCTACGTCAACCGCACCCCGACTCCAGTCAAGGGGTTCAGCCTAAGCTTATTGGTCAGGATGGTGATAACATCAGTGCTATGGATTACTCACAGCCTCTTTCTCTGTCCCAGCACTGCGAACGTTTGTGCTTGCGCCATAAATGTTTACCTGTAAAAGACAGTTTGACGTTAGCAAGGTATACCGAGGACCCGAGTGTGATGGTGGGACTGACGATAGGAGCAGCACAGACGCTGGCAATGAAGAGGGAGGCGAGGAGGACGAGGTTTCCGAAGCGCATGGTATTAAGATTAAGGACTAGGGTGATGCCGTACTGTAGAGATTTCAGAGTTGTGTGGTGGGACATTATATAGGCAATCCCGTTGTAAACTTGGTCCAATGACAGTCAGATCTTGGGTTCCTGGAATCAGGAATGCATATGCGTCACTTGTCTCTATTGGAAGGTGGTGCTGTTTCCCCATGCGGATTGGACCGAAAATAGTGTATGGCTTTTTTGATGTGAGGCACGCATCGGGGACGGGAGCCTGGTTCACTCGCCCCTTTTTCTTTTTCTTTTCTTTTTTTCATTTCTCTCATTTTTCCATTTTTCCATTTTCCCTTTTTCCATTTCAACCCACCGTCGATACTTTTTGCAAGTGGTGGGGGGGGGGACCGGTGAGAGCCAATCCTCCAAGAATTCAATATCGCTTTTTTGTGACAACTCCGACCCAGGCCTGACAACCGGGCGTGTCCATCAAGTTGTTTTGAATTGAGTGCTATAGAAAGAGTAATATCAATGTGTCAGCCTTGGGAAAATTAGTCCACGGTCTTACCCCATGTCCACGCAGGCGGAGCATGTGCGTCCGATATCACAGTGCGGCAGGCTGGGCACGGCACAGCACATGACAAGTAAAAATGTGAGATCTCACCGCTTTCGGCGCGTTTGCCGTTTTCAGGTACCTGCCAGCATCGCGACGAGGTCAGAGAGAGAGTTGACGGTCGTGGGGGGCGTATTGGCCCTATACTATTAAGCTGAATTGCTAGCTTTGTTTGGGTTCGCCGCTGTTACTGGCATGAAAAGAATGTGCGGTAGATCGTCGGTCCCGGAGAACCTGATCTCCTTTCCGGTCGTCGTCGTCGTCATCGCTGCAGTGGTCTCGTTCATTCAACCTGGCAGTCTCTCTGTTGATTTCTCCAAGCAGGTGGCCATATCAACCGTCAAGAATGTTGATGAATGGAGCTGAATCGGTGCCAATTTGGACGTACAGGCAACTTGTAACATGATCAGGTCCACGACTGCAAGAAAGAATTGAAGGAACAATTGAAACGGTCGACATACTTGAATTGCATAAGCTTTGTGTCCTAGGCTCCGTCTATCCGGTTCTGGTCGACAAATTCTGATCAAATGTGGATGTTCAAGTGCCTGGAATTGAAATACCAGGCGGGTTCGGAGCAAACCAAAGAAAAAAGTGTTCTGGCCTGAAGGCATCATGATCGAAGGAACAAACTCGGGAGGACGCCAGTTGTGCTGTTGTGCCCCCTGTTCCATCACTGCCTCCTCAAAAAGAATACAGTTATCGAGCAGACACATGATGGAGTCAAGGAGTTCTGACACCCGACACAAATTGGATAACTCTTTGTTTGCAAATACCGGACAGGAACAGGAACAGGAACGTTTGAACAATGTGGTGGCCCCGCCGGATCATTGACTTACCTCCTTGTTGCTGCTTAAACGTTTAATCAACATGAATGATTGGAAATGTCTGCTCGTGTGCAGTGACCGTTCATACATACGCGCACTGGCATTCGCACTCGCCCTCGCCCTCGCCCTCGCACTACCTAACATGCACGTGGCGTCGCAGCATGCACCACGGCTAGTCAACTGCCTATCTCATACTCCGCTGACAAGTTCACCGCTCCACTCTAGATGGACGTAATCGAGGTACGTTCTACACAACAACCGGCCAACAATATTGCGGTTCCAATCCCAAATCACGATCACCGTTCATGCTACTTCTCAGTCGTGGTCGTCGACACGGTCTCGGTCGCGATTTCAACCCCAAAACAGGTAATTTATATATACAGACAGAAGGGATAGGAACAGGTGAGTGGAGACGAGACTGTGTGATAGAAAATCCGCCTACACCGGGTCCGGACTCATTAAAAAATTGAAACCATATACGGTACGGTGTCACTACAGAGAAGAAGCAGGGCCGAGGAGTTTTGATAGCGTTACGACCTGACCTGCGCAGTAAGGCAACAAGGCCGACAGTCTGCTGGAGACAGGCCAGGCCAGGGCAAGACACCAGGGCGGACAGGTCAGACAGGTCGACGACAGGTTGGGGAGCCCCACTGGCATTTGGCATGAATGTTCTCAGATTCTACCGTTATCAATCACGACCTCACCAACAGCATTTCTAGATAAGGAGGGAAACGGGCCTGTCCAACTCGGACGCGGCGCCGGTTTGTTGGAGTCTTAACAACCTGTTTTGCTGTTGGACAGGTAAGGGCTACCTAAGGACGGCATTGGCGTTAACGTTAGTGTTGTTGTGTGGCGTGGGTGCCGCCCCCCCAATGGCTGTGGGTGTAGGTGTGGCGTTTTTGGATTCCGTCTAGGTCGTCTTTCTCTTTGGGGGAATATCCTCTGTTTCGATGGTGCCTGGGTTCTTGTTACTCTAGCTGGAGTCTGGACGGTCACGAAGGTGCGATAACCGGCCGGCAGCTCACACCACCCCCCTCCTCCCAATTCAGTGGCAGCGACGATGACGATGACGATGACGGTGGTGCCAAATGACAGTCCGCTCATCCTCGTTAAACATCTTCCGTTGCCGGGGTTGCTGCTCTCTTCTAGAAAAACGTCCAGCAGCGATAACGGTTGGGGAGTGGTCCCAGGTACATTCGGAATGCCCAGCCCAGCCAAGCCAAGCCTAGCCTAGCCCAACTTACCCAAACCAAAAACAAAAACCCAAACCCAACCCCAACCCCCCCACCGTTGCTACTGTGACTATAGGAAATAGGAGTCGTCACTGCTAGAGACCCAGGTCAAACCGAGCACTTGGTACCGCCATTGAAATTTGGGGGGGGTAACAAGAAACCCAAGCCTGGACAGACAATCTAGACACGCTTCGTCCCTACTACCAAAATACTCGGGCTAGAATCCAATATCCAATCCTAAAGAAGGGAAAAAAAAAAAAAAAAAAAGAGACAACGGACGGTGTGGATGGATGAATCGATTGAATCGATGAAGGTGAAGACTAGAAGCAACACTGGGCCACACACTCTCCGACCCCTCTTCCTCACTTCCTCACTTTCGTCAGCACCAGTGTCACCCCTCTAAGTCATCGGTACCGTGCCAACCGTGCCAACCGCGCCAACCGCGCCAACTAACCCAGCCAAAAGTCGACTGGTAGACGTGGCGGTTGCGCTTGAAGCTTGACAACCTACTCCTCCTGTCTCTCTGTTTCTAATCACCCAACTGCGCTACCTTGACACCAGTCAGTCCGATCACAAGTTGGACGTTCTGAACGGCCGAGTTCTCCTCGGACTTGGAAATCCCCTCCTCCCTTCCTCTATCAGACCATCACACACACACACCGTAAAACAAATCGTGTTTTCATTCTATATGTATATAAGACCAAAAAAACACCAATAATCGCTACAAATATAAGCAGATACGTAAGCAATGTGAGGTATTAAAAGAGTAATAAGCAAAAGCAACAAGAGATGGCTACAAGCGTCACTGTGGACACGTTCAATGTATGGCGGGTATGGCAGGCTCAAAACAGATGAGGGGAGAATAGCAGGCAATATAGCTACACTTTTGATCAGATTAGCATCGATATTTAACGTATTCATGAACATTCTTCCGTTCGTTCGTTTCCCGAGTCTTTATTCTCGGCATAACTTCGTTTCTTCATCAGCCACAGGTCAAAACCCATTGCCCCACGAGGCGTCAACGTTCAACGTAGGCCCACCACCACCGCAGAGCTGCAGCTGTCCATAATCCAAATCGAAACCATGTTCGTCGCCCATACCCATCAGAGCGTCAAACGACGACGGTTGAGAATGAGAATGAGCCTGCGAGTGGGCGTCGACCCAAGCCCCGTTTTCGGCATGGTGGTACATCAACATCTCCATCCCCGCTTCCACTTCCCCCATCGACATCGGGATCTGCGAGGGCTGTTGAGGTCTCGGCGCATGGAGAACAGATTGGCCGCTTTCGGATGGTTCTGGAGAGCCAGAGTACGCCGTGCTGCCCTTTGACGATCCTACTTGTTCCACCTGCTCTACTTGGGATTCCAGGTGAGAGTCGAGGGGCCCAAGTCCAAGCGACATCCACCCGTCCACCACTTCCCCGGCACCGAGATGCAGTGGAGCAGGATCCAAAGGACCCACCACACCCTGATCGTGGGGCGACTGCGATGGTCCAAGTCCACTCATAATATCGTTGAATGAAAACGGACTTTGACTGGACTCCAAACCATCTACGCCGACAGAGGTGGCGTTGTTGGGAGTGGTGGCGCTGGTGGGGAAAGCATTGGACCAGGAGGGGTTAAACAGGGATGCGTCCACTTCTGGCAGTGGTGTGTTGTCTTGTTGGAACATGTGTTGCGAGACGGGGGGCATGGACAAAGACGTGGGCATGGTCCAGGATCGGTTCGAGATAAAAGGGCCGGCACTGGATGAGCGGCGATGTCCGAGCATCACGCGTTGTTGGCGGGAGATGGAGACGGGCGATGAGGGGCGGGAAGTAGTGAAGAATGGCAGCAAGGGAAGTGCAATGTCGGTAGTCCCACCACTAAACCCATTCCCATTGCCGCCACCACCATTGTAGGTGTGGGTGCTGTAAAAGTTGGGATAATAGTCGTTGGGAAGGGGAACTGAAGACGACCTGCGATGCTGATAGAGATGCTGTCCCTGTTGCATGTGCTGTTGCAGATAATACTCGGGGTTACTGGGCGTCTGCGTGTTCGACCTCGCCCTTTCGAGATCCCTCATCGCCGCTGCCAGCTCGTCGCCCTTTTTTCCTTCCAACAACAGCTGTGCCACTTCTTCGCATCTCCGTTCGTCCTCCATGGTGGAGGGTGGCTTTTCCTTTTTCCTGTCTTTTTCCTTGTTCTTGTGCACGGGACGGAAACGGTAGTTTGGGTAGCGAGCTTTGTGTTCAGCTTTGGCGTGTTTAGCCTTGACTTCCCATACGCGTTTTTCTTCGAGGGGAAGGGCGCGCCAGCAGTTGCCTGGCCAGGAAGAGTGAGGATCACGAACAACGAAAACGGGAAGGGAACGTACCGATGATTTTGGAAAGAGAGCCGTGGTTGGTCTCTATTGATCCTGGGACATGCTTTTGCCTCACAAAGTCGGCGCGGAAGAGCATGAAAGCGTTGGGTGGGCGCGGAATGTATCCTTGCGAGCGCCGTTTACCAGGTGGTGCGCGTCTCCTTGTGGAGGAGGCAGTTGGAAGCTCTGAAGGGGGGAACAAGGCGGACGATGGAGAGGGCGGTTGGGGAAAAGTTGTTTCTGGGTAGTCTTCTGGTTCTGCAAAAGTGCCGGGAGTGACGTTGGGCGCAAAGGTGACGGGTCGATTGATGCCGTAGATGCCAGCTTTGGCAGGGATAAAGGCTGTGGGGTTGAGTGCATGTTAGTTGACGCATACATGCGGTGATGGATGAGATACTTGCGAGCGAGCGATGAGCGCCTCCTGCGCTGCTGAGAGGCGGTACTGATGCGAATGGGAGCCATGACCTGGAGAGTCGGGGATTGTGGGAGAGAGAGAAGAGATGGGTGAGAGCATCGAAATCTCTTTCGTTCCTTTATACCGCCCACACTCACGCCCTCACCAGACCCCGTACACCAAGACTGCCAACTCTTTGTGATCACCTGCATCAAAGGGGGGAATAAACATAAAGGACCAGTGTGTCTGTAGCACCAGCAGTAGATGTGGTTTGTGTCTGCTCACCAGCCTCTCCCGCTGTCATTGTGCTCGACGTCGAGGACAGTCGCCGGTGTGGTCTGGGGTCCGTGCGTACGATGGTGAATGCTCTTGTTGCTCAATTTGGAAGTGTGTTTATGCCTGGGTTTGGCTTTGTTTGCGATGTTGGTGGTTATGTAGCCAAGTTATGAGATGTTATTCCAGTAGTTGCCAGTGTGTACGCAGTGATGTTAATAAATATAGTCGATTCGTAGCACTGCCTTACCACTGCTGGTTGCAATGCTAATAAATATAGTCGATTTTATCAACGAATGGCAAGTAAACCTCACTAGGATATTCAGTTATCCATCATGCTATAAACCCCACCATCTCTCCTACCTGATACCCAGCTGAAGCCTGAACGTCGCCATCCATGACCACCGCCAACTCCAACACCGCCCCCTTGGAAATTGCGGTCCACGTGGAAACTGAAGTCCAACATTCCCACGCCTACCCTCTCCCCGCAGCCAGGGTCACGCATCCACCGCAGCCTCCTCTCTCCTCTCACAGATTCCCCATGTCTCTCCCAAGAGCAAACTATAATCCCCGTAGAGTCTGCATAAGTCCTTTCCCAGAGATATCCTTCGGAAAACACCGGAGAACATTCGGCATCTACCTCGCCGGCGCACTCGTAAGTCCCCCTCACCACCACCACCACCACCGTCGATACTGACACACAGATTGGGCCACAGTTCGCAATAGCAAACTGGACATTCCTCGACGCCGCCATCCTCTCCGCCCACGCCCACTCTCCCTGGGGCCACGGCGACGAACCACCCCTCCCACCCCCCGTCCACGTCTCCTTTGTCGATTGGATACCAGGCATATGTTCCTTGCTCGGCTACATCGTCATCAACCTCATCGACAAGGATAGGGTGCGTGGGGAGGATGGGTTTGGGGATTCAAGAGCCATTTGGAGGGCTAGGTTGTTTTTGTTTATTGGGTTTGCGTTGATGGCGGGTGGCCTAGCTGGCAGCGTGGTGCGTTTTTGCGTTTTTGGCTTGGACTGGTATTGGGCGGTGGCTGACGTGTGGGTTTGGGGAAAACAGACGGTTCTAATACTGAAATACGTGCTCAACGATTATCCGGAACAGTTCAAGTATTACGGATACGCCAACGTCTCGCAGAGCGTGGTCATGATGCTCTCGGCTGTTGTACTTTGGATAGCTCAATCGACGACGGGAGAGTACGAGTATAATCTCACGCTGTGATGGTGTACCAGTGGCCATGGACTGTAACACGTATGCATGAAGGCATGAATGCGTTGTTTAGTGCTTAGTGCTTAGTGCTTAGTGCTTGGCGCTTGGCGCTTAGATACAGAGTGCAAGATGTAATGTTGGCACGATTTGTCGTGGCAGGACCAGCCCTGACTCTTGAATCCTTCATCATCAAGTGCCGTCAGAACGTCAAAAAGACTGATATCAGACGGCGGCTGTCATTCACACCGAGCCAAACCCAAACTTTACCAAAAGCAAAAAGCCAAAAAAGAAATGGGAAATGGGAAATGGGAAATCTGATAGCTACTCATGCAATCACAATCACACACCCCAAGTAAATTTATATTATGTACGGTATATCAGATGTCAGTTTCGATTGGAAGCCCAGCCGCAGGGTTAACGTTGAACGTTGAACTCTGGGATCAGAAACTGTGGAGTAACCAATCGACACGTACTCGGATTATCGAAACTGTAATCACAATCGAAATTGACAGTGAGAATACGAGAAACTATAAAACTATAATGCAGCCCTACTCCCATGTCAATCTTGGGGTGTTGGTGCTGCATGACGCGAGTCCGCGACTTGTGCACCCGTTGTAGCGGTAAGAGCTGGCACTTTCATATTTCGTCATTAGGTAGATCGCGTGTAAATCCTATGTCTATCCCTTGAAAGTGTGCTTCTAGTAGACATTGCGTTACGTTCCTCGACAACACAGCAAAACGACACGTGGACGTGGCGGCGAATGCAATGTTGGGGTTCTGAATGTTAAATTCTCACGATAGCACCAAATGGTCAGGAGCGTACTTTTATTGCTTTCAAATACTTGCCCTCCTTCTCCCTAGCACCTTGATATACAACGGGGACTTGGGACGTCCACATTTGAGGAATCAATAGGCTGATAAATCAGGTAGACGTTGGATGAGCGTGACTTGGATGTCACGAGATTTCATGGCGTGGTCATCGAGCTGAGCTATCACCGGTGGCGATTTTCAATCATCTTATCAAAGCGAATCACGTTTTGTAGGTACCGTGACTCTTCAGTAATGGTCTTTTTTTTTCATGTCGGACCATACGTTACGCGTATGGAGCCACAGATTTTGGACAGTTGGATGATTGCCTTTCGTGCACGTCAGAGGCTGAATCTGTCGTCCTTTGTTCGAGAGCGATTGTTTCGAGGTTCAATTGTTTGCCTGTGAAGTTTATGGAGCTGATTAGTGAACGGGCACCAAAAAGCTGTCACGTCCTTGATACTCTTGGTCAGATACCCAAGAGAAACGTTTGTCAGCTCACTAATTTAGAATCGGAACATCCATGACAAAGTGAGACTGATCACACATCCAAAAGACCTATAAAAGAGGGTGGGGGGAATGGCCATCGATTTTCCCAGAGCTCTACGGAATCAGCATCCCAAAGCCAATACACTCGCACATCACCCGAAACTTGATCACCATGCCTCACAAAGGTGCTTGCCTCTGCGGACAGACCACCATCGAAATTGGCGGAACATACACAGAGCAGGTATGCACGATTTACACGTAAAAAGTGACATGGGTTGTTGAATCCCAGTGTCGCAGCTTGCGTGCCACTGCAAAGATTGCAGGCAGACTAGCGGCAGCGCTTTCGCGACCAACGTCATCGTACCCCAGACAGACCTCAAGGTCGCTGGACCCATCAAGACATTCCAGAACAAGGCCCCGACTGGAAATGCTGGTTAGTAGATTGCAACAGTTTCCCGCCATCATCGATCGATACTCACGTTCTTGTACAGTGACGCGCACTTTCTGCGGCAACTGCGGCAGTGCCATCTCCCACACGTCCGACTACTTCAAAGGAACTGTCGCTGTTCAGACTGGAAACCTTGCAGATTTCGCTAACATTCCTTTCAAGACTGAAAGTAAGCCCTCCAACACGATCAGGTTTTCAGCTGAGCTCATGTGCGTTTCAAGTCTTTGTAAAGGACCGTTGGTCGGTCTTGCCCCCCATGGATGGAACGGCGCAGGTAGATACTCAGCCGTGAAAGTTCTTTGGAATGGATCAGCATTCCTTTGTATATGTAAAAGCGTTTCAAGTTCTGTAATAAATAATTGACCCTATTTGTCACACAACTGTTTGGCATTGTTGAGGTTCAAAGGCATTGAGATACAAGAGGCAATACAACCGCCGCTGGTCACCATGATTTGATAGGATTCTTCAAAACAATCTCATTTTTTATGCTGTCCGTTATACCCACCAACGTCGCACCCGAAATGTGCGCATATATTTTGCAAATCGGCTTGACAATACACAACATGCCATTCTCTGCGCAAAGTTCAGCGACAACCAACATTCGTAACAGCAAGTCAAGCGTTTTTGAGGGTCTTACATGAACAGTACAATGTCCAGCAATTTCGAAGGCTAGTTGACATCAAATTACTCTTTACCTCACTACAACGGGGGCATGCAATTTTCGGGGCCTTTCAGACTGGTCATTATTCGAATGTCTCGTCAGTCTCGACACAGACAACCACGTGGGAACCCTTGACATTGTTCCCGCCTTCCTGAAAGCACTAGTGGGCTCGCGGTCTTCTCTGCAAAACGTTTTAAATTGCAAGGGTTTATAAAGGATGACCGAAGGTTGATTAACTGAACGCCATCATACCGCTTTCCTTCTTCACGTACCGTGACTAAACCATCTCATATGGAGCGATTCTATTATCAACTCGGACGTTTATCTAATGCAGGCTTCGGCTCTGCTGGTCGTATTTTTTTTTTCTCGAGCACATTCCTGATTTCGTTTGATGGGATAGATCCACGTGCTTGGCCGAATAGGAGTGCCTCAAATTTCCACCGGGAAAAGGCGAAGGTGCGAGTACGTTCGCGTCATCTTTCGCGTCATCTCTGAGGGCTTTGCTTTGCGCGGACACTTTTTGTGAGGCATTGTTGAGGAGGTCCGCGAATAACGCTGCTAACAATTGAATAGATGGACTGCAAGTATGATTACGAGACTCGTATGATGTTGACATTCCGCACAGGTACATGTGTGGCATGCCCAGACTTTTTGCAGGCAAGTATATATGTTTGACTTAAACCCTTCTGAACTGGTGCACTGATCACACGACTCCACGTCCAAGTCAGGCACAATCCAGTATTGAGAATGTTTACATGTTTGGCACAGGTTGAGAAGGGAACGACAAATTTGTGAATATTCGCGGACATATCGTCGATGAAAATAGGAGGCGACCGTCTAAAATCCGTCGACGAAAATTCCATTTGAGTGTTCCTTGGATGCTGGGACACCCGACATGACAATAATTTTAATCCCAAGACACTTGGTATGCCGTGAATACGCATATCTCACGCGGCTGATATTCATTTCGCTTGGGCATGCAGCCTACGATGCGGGGATTGCCGTGGCAATGGTTATGGGACACTAGGAAACCAGCACTTCGTCGCTCGTAAACATCGGTGTTCCAGTTTTCTGTGAGTTACCGTAGCCTCAAAAGGTTGACATTTATGAACATTGTAGAAGGTCGTCGCGCACCGACAATGATCGCAATTACCCGTTATTTAATCAACCCTCTCGGAACCACGCGATACTACGTAGGTGGCATCCTTGTGGTTGTCGTGATGTCGAAATCGGTAGTTCACGAGGGTGAATTTGGAATATCATTTTCTGTCGCCCTAAAACCATTACGCCATGATGTCCGTCCGTCCCGGGATTCGCACTGATGGGATGGACTGGCCATCTTTGACATGACGTACATGGTGCCGTAGAGGAACTATAAGGTAGACGTCAAAACCGCAACCTCAGGACGCATATCAAACAACGTGTTCTTTTAGTTTAGGTTGCGGTTCTGGACAGGGTCCACCACGCAGTGCAAAAATACATCATGTGATGACCAATGATGCCCGATTTTTGAACGAACTAGGAGTTTTTCATCTGGATGTTCGCGAGAACGCCCATTCTGCTGATTTTACTCGATTTGGAGAGCATCCGGGCTGTTGCATTGCGGATATGCGTCAGCTATTCCTTTTGGGCTTCACACCGTAATTTGGCAAACCGTGCCGAATTCATGGAGAATGTTTGCCTTTCTATATATTTGTGGGCACATCCAATGCAGTCGATTATAAAAAGCAGAAAATTAAACAACAGGGACCGTTTTGCTGTATCATCTTCCTACCTCACACCATACTGGTAGATAAGATTCCCACCCCCCGTTCAAATGGACAAGGTATGCCTTCCCTTGAGCCCAGGATCAATGGCCAGCAGGCTTACCATCCGTTTACAGGTCTATGTTCAGAAGATCAAGAATGTGCTACAGGAGCTGATGGGGCAATTGAACATACCATATCACATTCCCAGCTTTGATCATGCTCTCCATGCTGCATGTCGTCGTGCAGCCAAGGACAGAGGCATCTGTCTGGAGGGCCCAGTGACTATCGCATCTTATATTCCTCTGGGCGTTGTCCTTGCCTCGACAGCATACGCACATCTTACGGATCATGAAACGCGTGTTTACATTGCGTTGTATACGAGCGCTCTCGTTGCCGTCGAGGATGTTTGCAGTCACGATTTTGATCTTTTGAAAGCGTTCTGTCACCGATTTATAAGGGGACGGCCGCACGGCCACCCAATACTTGACTGCTACGACCTAATCCTGCGCGAACTTCCGGATTACTTTGACCTCGTGGTTGCCGACATGATGCTGCAGTCGAATATGGACTTTGTCGTTGCTCTTGTTTTGGAATATGAGATGCAATACAAACCGGTGTGTGGCGGATTCTCGATCTCTTCATGATTGTCGTTCTCATGCAAAATTAGATGTCACCTTCAGCCCGAGGGTTTCCTGTCTTCCTACGGAATCTATCAGGTGCCGCAAAGATTTACTCGATGCTTGCTTTCCCAAGGGAGATACCATTGAGATCGTATGTCGAGGTATGTTTAAATGTTGTTAGGCGTCCGCTGCCATCGTTGATGCTTTCTTTGTTAGGTTATCCCCGCAGAAATGACCTTTGTCAACTTCATCAAGTGGGTATCACGTTTAATATCAACGTCGATCATTAACTGAAGCTTTGTTTAGTGATATCTTCTCTTTCTACAAGGAAGAGCTAGTTCACGAATCTGTGAACTGCATTTCCAACATTGCTCGGTGTAGTGGGAGATCAAAGCTACAAGTACTTCGGGACCTCGCCGACGAGTCTGTGGAGGCCCACAAGGAGATACTCGCTGTTCTTTCCCAAAGCCCCGAAGCCCTGAAGGCTTTTCAACACTTTTGCACAGGTTATGTATATTTCCATACATCGTCTCCACGATACAAGGTTTCAGACCTATGGTCGTTCGGTTCCGAGGGTATGGTGTTGTAGGAGAAGGCGTCTTGATGGACATGTACCTATTAGTTATGTATTTGTGTTTGAATGTTTATTGTAGCGCATAGTAGTCTACCAGTAATGGTATTGTAGTTGCTTGCATGTATGAATCTGTGGCCAGCAATTGAAGTCAAGGTATCAATGCATCAATCAATTCACCACTGGAGGGCGTGGCGAGCACGAGGCGCTCCAAGAGTATATTGCGTACAAAACATCTCGGGTTTCTGTTTTTTTTTTGCCAGGATCTGGGCGCAATTGTTACACCACGTTGCATCAACGAGGCTGATAACAATACCGTGCTCAGGACCATGTGGAATTAATGTTGTCCATCAGGTGGTCCCCTTGCCCGTTGCGACAAAAGGCACAATCATTCATTCAGAGCTGACGGTTTCTGTCAGCTCCAAGCAGGTGACACAATTCAGCCCAAGGTATGACTATACGTATTTAGCAAGCCTGTAAAATCCATTCAATTGTCAACGGCGAATAGTCGCGGTAACTTGGTTGGGGAACGGAGATATAGGAATTGACTTGCTGTGCCCCTCCTTGGCTTCTGTGTTTGAAGGGTGCTCGTTTTGGTGGTATGCAAAAGACTGACTGAGGAACGGCTACCAGAACGCCGTTACTTGATCGTGTTGTCTCTATTGGGCGGCAAAAGATTGAACGTGGCTGCGATTTGAAATGGAAGGAGTCCCAGAAAGGTTGACGCTCCTTTGATGGATGGGTTACACAGCATTGAAGTCTGCTACATTTGATTTTGCCCTTGGTTTGTTGAGACTGCGTGCAAAAAATCTCGAAAAATTCAATAGCAACTTACAGTCAGTGTTTGACTCCCGCGTGATACGTACCCGAGTTGGGAACAGACGTTTTGAATGCTTGAATGTTGGGAATTAGGTTTGAAGGCAAAAGGCCTAGGAATTGGATGTACGAGGCGAATAGAACCGCGCTGTATTGCCTACCGTGGATAACAACATCGGTCTTCAAACACGGATTTAACTGTACTTGCCGTTGTATTGGGATTGCAGAATCAGACAATAGAAATGCTGTCCATGCAAGCTCTAGTAGCCAAAGGCTGGAAATTGGGGTGTTTCCTTGGTCTCTCTCCGGCAAACCGTGATTCTTGAATTGCACTGGTTTTCACCGCGGGCGGAACGCGTCCAAAGAACCGGTGCCACATGCCAACATTGCGGATGTTTAGCTTGCATTCATGGCTGCGCGCGCCACTTGACGTTCCCTGAAGAGGCCAAAAGTGGAGAATGCTCATCACACGCTAATCATTCTTCATGTCTGGCTACCGGTACTTGATCGGGTGCTTGAGCTGGATTGTGTTTCTCGGCGATCGTGAAGCTGTGGGGTTGTCGCCTTTAAGTGGTTCTCCTTCCTTTGTATTGTCTGCGGAGGGTGTTCCAGTGGAATCGTCAGGTTACCTGATAGCGCGAGTCCCCGAGAGCAGGGATAGAGTGGAAGAAGAATTGGCAATAGGGTTGAACGGGAACGCTGTGAATGGGCGTCTGCCATGCGTACGAATCGGATTTACCACTTTCGAAGGGAAGACAACCTGTCTGAATATGATGGATTTGGGTTCGACACGAACTAAACCTCTGTGCATGTACAGGGTTATCGGAAATTATAAGCAGGAACAGAAACTACCTGGGCGACGTGATTGATCATTGGCCTGGAAAATTATTCATGCAAAATCAGTCCTTGAGGTGGGCAAATTCAACCCAACTCGGGTTGACCAGGCAGTCTAGAGAGAGATGAATTCTGATTTTGAAAGGGGAAAAAGAAAGCGTCGCTCTTAACATGAGCACAGCCACATATCAAACGGTTGGAATGCTTCGACGACGATGGCTGCATTCTCAACTCAGACAAAAGCCTCGTCAGTCTCAACCACAACCTCAAAAGCAGCAACCACCTCAAAAAAATCATAGACAAGATGCTGTTGACGCGCAAAAGTTGAAACAAAAGCAAAAGGCGGACGATTCCAAACATGGTGCGTCTCACCCATATCCAGGTTGGTTAAGCGCATTTAACTGACTGAAAATCTTCTGTAAAATCGGAATTCATAACAATATGCATCTGTAGTCAAACGCAATGAACTCGGCGTTCAACTTCTCTCTCGAACGATACGCTCTCAGCTCTTTCCTTCAAGCTCACTGGCCCTGCCTTCTCCACCTAATTCCTATGTCCAAATCTCTCGCGAGCATCTCTCAATGCACGGTCTTGACCCAACCCAAGCCTCCGTCCTACCCAGCACCTCATTCACTCTCCCCCCTCTTCAAGGCAATTCCCTAGGAGAACACTTTCACCGCATCGGAATGCACACCTCCGCTCCTTATCGCTCTCTAGCCCTCCAACTTGCCGACGCCGATCTACCACCTATGCCCGAACATGCAGATTGGGACACCAGCCAGAGCGGGTGGACAAAGTACCATTATAGAAACGGAGGAGCAAGTTTTAGCGAACCGGTGCCGTATCCAATGCGTGACGGCAAACCGGAAGAGTTGCTCGTATTTGATGTTGAGACGATGCCAAAGGAAGGACATCCATACGCCGTGATTGCGATCGCAGCTTCTCCCAGCGCGTGGTATGCTTGGATCTCTCCTTGGCTCCTTGGTGAATCTCCAAACGACGATCCGGCCCATCTCATTCCGTTGGGTGATCCCGAAAAGGAAAGAGTGGTTGTTGGGCACAATGTATCGTTTGACCGTGCGAGATTGCTGGAGGAGTATCATCTAGGGGGAACAAAAACGAGGTTTCTGGATACGATGTCGTTGCATGTGGCCGTCAATGGGATATCAAGTCATCAGAGGCCGGCGTGGAACAAGTATAAAAAGAAAAAGGACAGGGAAAGGTTGGAGAGGGATGAAGCGGTTGAGGCGGTGATGGATCTCGTGGAGAGGGTCAGCCTGGAGGAACGGCGGTTGAGTCAGATGGCAGGTGATGAAGAGAAGTTGGGGAAGTTGAGAAAGTTGCGGATGGATATGCAAGAGAGTTTGAGACTCATGAGGGAACAGCGAGCGGAAGAATCAGATTCCGCCGCTCCTCCAGCTCTCGACTTGGAAACGAGCGACAACGATAACGGGCTGGAATCGGACCCGGAAGCCTCTGTACAACGGTGGGAAGACCTCACGTCTGCCAACTCACTGGTAGACGTTGCAAGGCTGCATTGTAATATCGACCTGTCAGACTCAAAAACACACTTGAGGCGTTCGTTTATACAATATACGCGGCCTTCCCTCCTCCCGCTCCTTTTCCCTCCTTCGTCGTCGTCTTCGCCGCCTGAAAGCTCTGCTCCCTCGCCTACATCAACGGATGTAGACCGCGATCTCCCTTCACTATCTTTGACCGACTACCTAACTTACTGCGCCACTGACGTCCACACAACACACCTTGTCTATCGAAGCGTCCTTCCTTCCTTCCTCTCCCGATGTCCACACCCTGTAAGTCTAGCCGGCGTACTCACTATGGGATCAAGTTTCTTGCCTGTAAATGAAGGATGGGAAAGATATCTAGAAAGAGCAGAGAGTGTATATTGGAATATGGAGGCTGGGGTGCGAAAGAGGTTGGCAGAGTTGGCAGATGAAGCCAAGGAATTGGCTAGTGAATTGGTGGATGAAATGAATGAGGTAGAGGTGGAAGGGGAGGGCGAAGGGGAGGGGGTAACGAAGGTGGAGAAACCAGTGTTGACTTGGAAGGAGAGAAAGTGGGAGGAGGATCCTTGGCTCTCGCAGCTGGATTGGACGCCGAAAAAGGCGAGCAAGTCGAGAGGTATCGGTGTGCGTTCCAGTGTTTTATCATCCCAGTAACATAGTGCTGATCTTTTTTTTTTTTGGGGGGGGGGACTTCAGCTTGATGTACCCGTTCTTGAACAGGAACAAGGCTCACAATCTGTGCAAGAAGATTACTCTATTCCAGCTGAACCGACATGGCTTGCTGAGCTTATTAAATCACCTCTCTCCTCTTCATCCCTAGCACGGATCCTTCCGCTCATCCTGCGGTTAACGTACAACTCAAGGCCGTTGAGATTTACCGCGGAAGATGGTTGGCATTACATTCCTTCTCCCTCAGAAACCAATGAAGCAGCCGAGGTGGGCCAGTTACGGACTTCAAGAGGACAGAAAATCAAACAGGTGCTGAGCCTACGACACGCCGCTACGTTACTCGAGAGTGGCGAGATGACGGCGACTGACATTGGACTTGCCATATCGCTATCGAGAATGAAGAAAGAGGGAGGAGAGTTTAGGCAAGTGCTGGAACATCGCGTGGTGGCACTGGCCAATGCGATTTACGAACAAGTTCGACAGAAGCCGGCGCTCTCGCTCAAGGATCCTTGGTTGAGCCAGCTCGATTGGTGGCCCTCCAGCACCAAATCACGAGGTTCGAGGAAGGCAAAGGCGGCGGCAGCATCGAAACCACCGGCGATGTACTGGCCTAAGTGGTATTGGGACCTGACAAAGCCCAAGAAAGGACTTCCTCCCGGTACGATCGATATCACGCCCAGGAATCGGATTGCTCCACTTCTGTTACGGCTGTCGTGGAGAGGTCATCCATTATACCACTCAAGGGAACACGGTTGGTGTTATCGCGCGCCAGCAGCGCCATCCTCTTCGTCCAATACACCATTGTCAAATGGCAGTGGGAATGGCAATGGGGACAAGGTCGACAATGCCCCAACTACTAACGCACTCACATTCTCAGATGCTGCTGATGATGCCCTTGCTGATCTCACGCTCCGTGGTGGCTTCACATTCCACAAGTTGCCTCACAAGGACGGGGAGAAGGCCAACGTGGGAAGCCCGCTGGGAAAGACGTTCATCAAGTATGCTGCGGATGGAACGCTGGGTAGTATTGGAGGTGAGGCGAAGGAGGCATTGGAGTTGAGTGCAATGTGCAGTTACTGGATGAGTGCGCGGGACAGGATTTTGAATCAGTTGGTGGTGTGGGAAGATACCAACAAGGGACAAGTGTTCGGATTCGGGACTGGTGCTGCTGAGAAAAGGAGCGATAGTGAGAGCGGAGGGGGTAAATGGGGTGTCATCCTCCCTCAGGTTATCACGATGGGTACCGTTACCCGGCGCGCAATTGAGAAAACCTGGTTGACGGCTAGTAACGCCAAAAAGAACCGTGTTGGTTCCGAACTCAAGGCAATGGTGCGCGCGCCGCCTGGGTATTCTATCGTTGGGGCCGACGTTGATTCGGAAGAGCTGTGGATATCGAGTTGTATGGGAGATGCACAGTTCGGTATGCATGGGTCGACGGCATTGGGGTGGATGACATTGGAAGGGACCAAGTCGGCTGGTACGGACTTGCACTCAAAGACAGCGTCGATCCTGGGGTTGTCGAGAGATCAGGCAAAGGTGTTCAACTATTCGAGGATATACGGAGCCGGGATGAGACATGCGGTTCTCCTGCTACTGCAGGCAAACGCGGGAATGAAACTCGAGGAAGCGCAAAAGCTCGCTGAGAATCTGTATGCGTCCACCAAAGGCAAGAATACACATCGCAACGATATTTTCGAGCGCAAGTTCTGGTTTGGTGGGTCAGAGAGTTTTGTGTTCAACAAGCTGGAGGAGATTGCGATGTCTGATAGACCGCGAACGCCTGCTTTGGGATGCGGTGTGACCTATGCGTTGAGTAGGGAGTACCTCCCTACAGATTTCGGTTCAGATTATATGCCCTCGAGAATCAACTGGGTCGTCCAGTCATCCGGCGTGGATTACCTTCATATGTTGATTGTCTCTATGGACTATCTCATCGCCAAGTATTCAATCCAGGCACGATATCTAATCTCAGTACACGACGAACTGCGGTATCTAGTCAAGGATGAAGACCGGTATCGCGCTGCTCTAGCTCTTCAGGTCGCAAATCTGTGGACGAGAGCAATGTTCGCGTACAAGCTGGGAATGGACGATTTGCCGCAGGGTGTCGCATTCTTTTCGGCAGTAGATATAGACAGGGTGCTGAGGAAAGAGGTAGATATGCCCTGCGTGACGCCGTCACAGCCTGATCCGATACCATCTGGAGAGAGTCTGGGGATTGAAGGAGCGTTGGAAAGAACTAATGGCGGCTCATTGTGGAGCGATGGGGGTCCGATGGAGACCAGCGATAATCAGGAGAGTAGTCATGACTGGGTGGGATCGTTGGAGGGTTACGAACCGCCGAATTGCCTGATGCATCGATCGCCAAATGCGGCATTTCTGAGGGCGCAGGCTACTCAGGACTTTGGAGAGGTCAAGGGTCTTGCGCAGCAGGTGTATGGAGTCAAATTCACGGGCGGCATCGGGGCCGGGAAGAAGAGAGGTGTCGGGAAGCAGGGCAAGGGGAAAAAGGACGGGAAGGGCGGTCAGAAGGCTTTGGCGCCGGTGGGCAATGGGGAAGGTTTTGACTGGTCAGATGCCGTGGAACAGCTTCTGCATGATTCGGAAGCCTATGCGCGCGCCAAAGTGGTTATAGGGTAATGGTCGGGTGCCATGGGCGCGCCCCACAGGTGAAGATAAGGCTCGGGACTGCGTGTTGTCCGGATAATACAGTAACGTACATGATGGTTCTAATAGTCTTTGTATCTTATTCAAATAAATTATTAGTCCGCATCAAGGTTTGATGCGTAGAGTCTGCTGATGCTGTCGCTGACATATCGGATCGAATATTAGCGACTATGTCGGATATTCCCGCCGCGTGGGCGTTTTGTGGGCGGCGCATCACTCATAACATATCCTAATATAGTAGTCCCGCCCATTGCACGAGACAACATATATCCTAATAAGGTAAAGGGCGCATCTATTTTACACAGTCATCGTTGGGCATGTGAGCAATGAACGTGACTCGGACAATGTCTCCTGGCCAACGACGCCCACAATCGTGTGTGCTTCTATTCGTATTCAAACATAGTAATGCGGTCTGTTTGGTTTGTACATGGGGCGGGGTGTACAAACTGAGGGCGGGGTATAAGAGCCGACTGGCGGGATGCCCAAAATGACTCAGTCGCGACATCCCCTTTCCAATCCGCACACAAACCGCCGCCTGTATCAGTATAATGCCTTCGCAATCGCCCTTCGCTTCCCCGACCCCCTCGTCTTTGTTCGACCCTGTGCAAACGCCCTCTTCCGCTTCATCTTACAATGTGTACGCTCCGCATTTGAACGCAATCCCTTTGCCGCACACCACTAGCGGTCTAGGTTCGTGTCCCGTCCATATTAAACGTAACTTGACCCCGTTCGACTCATGATCGTCTCTATTTGCAGGTGGACCACAGCTACATTTCCTATTAGGAGACGTTAGCACGCGATACTATCTATACAACGTGGTACAGCCCACTAACTCCATTTGTCTACTCCAAAACGTCAATCTTAATGAACCGGCCACCATTCCCATTGTCGCCAGCCTCCGACTGAGAATCCCGGCCTTGAATCTGGTTTTTGATGTTGCCAACCCACGAGGCCTTACCATCGTCGAGGTGCTGCATGCCATTCACAGAAATCTGCAACGATCCTTGTCAAGGGACTTTTACGCGACTATCTCAGCCTCTATGCGGGAAGCTACCGATAGGGCTTATCAGGCGCGCTTGAAGAGTGGTCAAATCACCAACAAGCAGTTGGCTTTGGTCGATTGTCTGGGTGAGAAAACTCGCTTTTGTTGCCTTGCCGGCGCACCGGACAATGTCTGGAACGTCTTGCTCGTCTGAAAAAAAAAAACTTTCTGTCGATGTCGATTCTAATCTATAGCTATCGTGCTTTGCTCTCTGACTGCTCTCACCTCTGTTGTACCAAGGATTCGGACTCGGACTCGGACTTACCCCGACTCAGTACTATACTACCAACCCCATCTCTTCCTCGATTAAATGCAATGCATGTATCATGGCAGATCAAGCATAAATGTATTACCTAGTACTAGCTGAGAATTACAACTTGCAAATGAACATACCCGTGTGTCTTTTGAGAGAAAAACTAGAATACTATGGTAAATGAACAAGAGATGCATGTGTAACGTTCGACCTAATTGTCTATATACAAGTCCATATGGAAGCGATAACAGTACAAAGATCCTCCAACCCAACAGAAAAAAAAGAGACTACTTTTACACAATCCGTGCGACCCAAGTCCATCCCTGCCATTGAACGCTGCATGTCACATCTTCCCAAAGACCAACTTGCCAGTTCCGCCGCAGTCATTTGATGTCTTGTCAAGTTCAATACCGACAAGAACCATCTTCCGGCCCAAATAGTCAAGGCGTCGCACCCCGCCTTCCCAACCTCCGCCCATCTTCTGACACCTCTTCTCATACGCACGAGTAGCCTTGCGCTGCACCCGGCTTCCCCTACCCAGGGCCTCCCACTCCGACTGCGTGACGCGAACGGAAAGGGTATGATGCAAGGCATACAGTATGTCCAGATTCGTGATTGCAACCGCAGAGTTCTGCCTGGAATGAGACGAGCCCCCTCCTATGTAAAACTTGTTCTTCCCCCCGCCCTCCGAGGGCGATGTCACAAACACAGGCCATGGAAGCTTGTCTGACCGCAGGACGAGGCGGGTATAAGTAAGAGGCTCAGTCGCCGGCTGCGTCAAAGTGTGTGGTGGGACTGGATTCAACGTGCTGCGGTCAAGAACAGTGCAAGATGATGGTGCATAAGTGATGTCGTAACAAATAGGCGGGCGGTGTAGGCGGCTATAAGCGAGAAGCGGGTGCATGTGCAGGGTCGGCGGTTTGTTCGGATTAAGGAATGATACATGTGCACCTATGGACGAACGCAATGTCAACCCCCGTCAAACAACGAACTGTGAGACTTTTGAACGACGGACGTACGATTAGTGCTTTTGGTGCTGCTCCCGCTTGAAGTGTGTTCTCGCTTCAAAACGGGTTTTGGCTCTATGCGTGACTCTGAAATCGGGACACTCCCACTGCTAGCCGTCCTGGGGGGAGCAGGTCGCTGGCATGATGAAGAATACTGTTTGCTCGCTGACGAGCTAGTGGAATGAACGCTGCTGAAGGAGCCCGTAGGTGTGTAAAGGGGATACAAGGGTGCTATAATGAGTAGCCATTAGCATGGGAATCGGATGGAGAGCAGAATGCGAACTGACGACGTTCAGGTTCCTTGTGACTAGAGCTTCGATATAATGAACGTGGCGGAGTCTGCTGGTAAAAGGAGGGTTGAGCGTAATGAGAGTGCGAATCACCACGGTGGTGTCTTGAGTAAGACGGATAGGTTGCATGTTGACTCGAACTGGATCTCTGCTTTCCTCGCAAAGAGCCTGGATCATCGGTTGTGTATCGCAAGGGGGAAGGGTGTATAGCCTGAGCCGCAACATTACTGTTTGTCCGTTCTCGAGCGTTGGGAATCGCAGCTGGAGGGACTGTCCCGTTTTGTACGTAGATATGACCTAGACTCTGTGCAGGTATGGCACCCGCAGACGATGAACGACTGTGCGACTTGTTACGGTTGCCCGAAGAACCAAAAAGACTGCGAAAGTAGGAAGCCATTCTGATAGTACAATGCTGCTGTCACGAAATGGGTTGAAAAACTCAAAGTCAAGGACGCCAGGTTGAATCTGTGACATGTATATCAAGAAAACCGTATTGTTCAGTGAGAGCCTTTATATGCTGACCTGCAACGTGGACATAACGGGTACGAACCCTGTTTCTTTTTTGATTCCTTGATGAATTCCAAACGACTCGTGCGCTGTGAAGTAACGAGTCGCTCGTGGCTGGGACGTCATGACGGCAGCCAGTTCGTGTTCTTGGACCGCCATCATACAAAACAAGACCGACGAATACGTCTTTTGTACGTTCCAAGAAGCGGTAGCGAAACCGATGATGAGATTGCCGGGGCATTAGCGCGCCACGATAGCTCTATTCAAGTGTCTGTTGTGCCCTTGGTCACTTTGTCATCAGTAGAGCTGAGTGTTTTTTTGTCTGTGGCGATTCGCGTCGCACATTAAGTATTAGTGCTTGGAGAAGAGCCAAAGTCAAATGTTCAGTCAAATCAGGTTAGGTCAACAGATTTAGGACGGACTTTCTCAGGGACCCACATGTACAAAAAGGTACCCCTCGTGGTTTGAGAAGCAGATAACAGCATTCCAATTGACAAATGTCCATACATTTTTTGAACACCTTCTCGGCAACGTTGAGCATTTTAATTCGATCAAGGATGAATTATTCATCCATCTTGAGGGTTCATAGACACATGAAAATTCGAGACTTGGGATTGAACGATATAAATACAATTGGTTTATATTCCTTCAAGATTGGTTCTTACGATGCGCCCGTCCATTCATTCATCATTCCTTTCGTAAATCTCTTCCAAACCATTCTGACAGAGTATGAACATCGAATCAGCAAGCGACACGCTGAACTCTTACCCGTTTGCCATATCTTACTGAGGCGGTGCGAACCACCAAAGGGTTGTCACACCCACCGGAAACGTATAAGTGGCCTAATTGTCCTGCTCGGTAAACACCCTTTTGACCGCAGTCAACGTTCACCTACTTGCATGCCGCGAAACTCGATTGTTGCAGTCACATCTACCGGATCCCACGAGGTAGAAGCGTTATCATACCCTAGAAAGCACCTTGGGTCAAGTAGTGTGGCTGCACTTTCCAAAGGTGTGCCTTACAATTCAGAACCACTAGTGAGTACTGCCACCAGTCTGTAGGGGACACCCTCGTGGTCACGAACGCGCTAACTCGAAGAGCCCAACTAAGTGACCCATTCACAGTCACATCAATCCTTTGGCCGAATGGTCCTCCGACGTCCTTGGGGATTATCGCCTTTGAGGCCTGCGCCATGGCATAAACTGCGATGACAATTGGAACGTTGTACGTGCGGTGAAGATAGTGTGCGCACATTCTTGATTCAAATTATAACTCCCGTCACTGTTCACAGTTACAAGTGGTCTACAACCTGGTCCCCCACAGCTGTCAGTTCCGGGAAGCTTAGGGTTTCCACTCCCATCCAAGGCAATATTCCACATGAGCGCCTATCAAAAACATGAGGCATTTATCATGAAGACTAGACATGATCCAACGTACCGATCGTGACCAATGCTCTAGACTCCCGATGAAGCTGCGACACTGCTATCAGTAAACCTGACCCCCTGATAGAACGGTCATTTTTTTCACATATTATCCGTGTACCACTAGATGTTTGAATGTCTGAGACCACCACCTCATAACCACTTGTAACTGCTCACCTTGATGTCTCCCCACCAGTTGGTTCCATATGTGCCAGTACATTCGGTGAAGTATATATTCTTCACCAATGTTAATTATTCAACCCTTCACTTTACCTCATGAGTGTCTACTAACCTTGCTAGGGTATGCATTATGGAAGGTATCCTGATCGGAAACAGACCCAGTGTAGCAGTGGAATGCGACTCCAGCATACGCACTTCCCGCATCTTGCATCTAAAAAAAAAGAGATCAGAAAACAGGACATCACCTTAGGAAAGGAAGAGCTATCTACGAGTGTGATGGGATAACCTCCTGCATCAGCCCAGTTATGCTAACAAGTCCTCGTCAATGCAAACTTGCAAAAGCGAGTCAGAGTACTCGTACCTCATAACCGACCACTTTGACACTCGACAATCCATTATTGTCCAAGAGACTCCGCAAACCTGTTGCAATCTGCCCTTCTACATCAGGCGTCATTGTGCAGGAGGGATATGTAGAGTCGCTATACTCGGGTTCGTTCTGCCTTGGTTTCAGAATGTGTTTGGGAAGCTTATGGCAACGCTTCAAGCTAAATACCTGAATAGAGATGGCATATATTGATATACCCTTGTTCTGAAAGCCTTGGACAGCTTTGAACAGGTACGTAGGATCTATGTTAAGATCAAAAATCGGGGTCAACTCGAAATCTTAACAGAGTGCAACTTACAGGCGCCGACGTATTGTGATTGTATAGAGCCACCGTTCATGGTACCAGTCGTTTTCATCCACCCCGGCTTTTGCCAAATGTGTTTCAGTGACAAACTGTGTTACAAATGAAAGACGTTACTGGAGACCACGGGACAAGGTGAACGTTAACACGGTTATTAACAGACAGAATGTCCTGGAGCACGCTAAAGACATAGAAAGGAATTCTGTTGATATCGAAATTGTTGAATGATGTATCGCCGTTGACGTCATCCAGACTGTATACTGTATACATTGTACGCGTCATTCGATGAAGGTGCTGTGTGCAATATAGGCAACTCACCGTTTGCAGAGAAATCCGAGGCGCCAATCGGTATGCGAATATAACTGAGGCCAGCAGAGTTGGCAGCATAAGTCGTATCAAACATATACGTCAACAGGGTCCAGTAATTGTTGCTATTTATAGACTAGAACAAGCGACAGTCTGCATTGGTGCATTCTTGACGTCGTTTGATACCGACCTTGAGATTGTTCAACACAAGAGCAGAAGAATCGGCTGCGCTCAGTTCATTTTTGAGAACGCGGAAATTGGAGGGAGGAGGAAAAATAGTCCTTACTCAATGACCCTCCCATACCGGCAATGTGTTGGTACAAAGTCGTATCGGAGACGACAATATCTGCGCTCATCGGCGGGCCTGGAGAGGCAAAGTTGATGGGCGACGAAGGCATCAAGGAGGTAAACAACTTTGAACGGTCCCATGTCGTTTGCCACTGGTGGTATGAAGAGACACAAACGCTCGTCAGAATCTCTTTCTCTCCGCGCTAGAAAAGAGCGCAATAAAACGCGTACAATATCCCATATCTGCTGGGACATAGCAAATTGCACCAGAGAAAGACAGAAGACGATGACGTGTAAGAATCGCATCGAGGACAAGTGATAGCGTAGCGTTGTCCCTCAGTCGAACACTCTTTCACAGGCGCAACTTCGTCCTTTTGAGCGCTTCGCGGAAACCTAGATGATGCAATGCACATGTCCAGCTTCATTGGCCATGACCAACTCTAACTGAAATGACCACGCGAACAAACAGGCACGTCACGTCCCCAAGCACGGAGGGGACAAGTAGAGACCCAAATTTGTGCCATTGCGTTGCGGCATTGCGAATCACTTTCTTGTTCACAAGACCAGCGCCAAGTCCACCTGGATGCAATAAGTGCTAGGTGTGTCAGGTTACATTCCCACCAGACAAGGCGGAACAACGGCCCGTTGACCTCATTCCGTGCCCATAATTACTTTTATGAGAGGAAACCGTATAAGGAAAAAGGCAAATCGATATGGACCATGCGGAAAATAAAGAGAGTTGCAACATAACATATGTGAGCAGCTGATGTAGACGCGTGGACGGATTGACAGACAGGAGTGTAAACATCCTCGGACCTCTCCCATCCCGAGAGGTCGGCTTCCTGATTTACGGTGGATGCCCACTGTTCGATTATTTAAGAACAGGCAAACGACCAAAACGGAGATTACCATAATTGAAGCTTGAAGCTTGAAGCCCGGTGATGTGGAAAATCAATCAATCAATTGGCATTGGCGGGTGGATTTCGGGTGATAAAAGCCGCGTTTGTACGGTTTTGAGGGACAACTTTCAATTGTAGACAAGGGGCCGGGTCTGCGGGAGCAGATTCATGGCAAGTGATGATCGTTGTATTTGTGTTTGAGTTTGTATACCCCCATTTAGCAGCACCCCCTGCACCAAATAATGCGTACTTTGCACACCACGAGACGCGTCCAGGACTAGGACTGCACACGCTCGACATTAAATAACGCTGGTCAACTGATCATATTCATATATCATATATATATACTATACACATGGTTTTTTTGCTGTAATAATGCTACATTGAATGGGTTGCCAATTGCAAAAGCATGAACATTGAATGGTTGAACGGGAATAGGAATGGGAACGGATGGATGATGCATAACTTGTCGATCAGACAAAAACGGAGAGGGAAAAAAACAAAAAGAAATGAGAGGTGAGAAGTGGGAAGGGGGAAGGGGGGATAATGAAGATGAATGATGGTGATGCGAGTCGTCTAGAATCCACGAAAGCCTACCTCTTCCTCCTCCTCCTCCTCCTCCCCCTACCAGGAGCGTCAACTAAACCCATCGCCCCAATCGCACTCACCTTCACCTTCACCTTCACCCTCCCCAATCACCCCATAATACCTAAACCTCAACTCCCCGTACCCCGCCCCATGGTCCAATCCAAAGCTGTTATGGCTAGTACTGGCATTATCCTCACCCAAGGCTGGGCCCACCGAAACGTTCCCAGCCCAATCCGCCAAACTCGAAAACGAGGAAGAAGGAGGGGAACCGGGATTTCGCGCCTGTCCCTCCCTCCTATGTGCATGCGGGTGGGTGTGGGTGTGGGTGTGGGTGTAGAGCAAATGGTGATGAGGATGATGGTGGGCAGTCGAAGGTGACGGTTGCATAGCGATTGCCGATAGAGGATCCAAAACTTTGGTACCACCACCTCCTCGTTTATCCATGAAAGGATCTCTAACGGCGGCCACGTAGCCACCCGCAGTCTTCGTCCATCCCAACGCTGCGCTTCCGTCATCCGGCGAATCAAGTGAGGGTGCTTGAAATCGCTGTGGCCACGCGCGAGAGAGGGGGGGGGGTTAGTTCTGGTAGAAAACCAGTATTGCGTCACGACACTCACCGCAATATGATCCTGATCAAACGGCGACATCTCTAGACCTTCATAACCAAGTCCAGCAGTCCCACCGTCAAAACTGTCCATGAGCGTGCCAGAGTCAAAGAGTTCTTCGGGCGTTCCAGCGGCGCTTAGAGGGGGCGACGTGGAAGACCACCAGGTTTCTTGAGGACCACCCGCCGCCGCCGCCGCAGTCGTCCCCGCTCCTACTGCTGCTATGGGCGCTGCAGTTATCGACGGCGAAGAAACCTCATTCGACACCGCGACATCACCCACACTCAACCTATCCGGCGATCCAGCAGGCGACAACCGCGGTGCAGACGCCGGCTCCGACTGTGACCGCCTAAACCAATGCGTCAAAGGTATCTTCCCAAACTCGCTTCCCTCCTGTCTTCCTCCCCCCTCGCCGCCTCCTCCTCCTCCTGCGTCAACGTCAACGTCCCCCTGCGTGGGTATCACATTAGGATGTAGGTGAGCAGCGTTGGTCGGCTGCTGCTGCTGATGGTGGCGTTGTTGGTGTTGGTGTTGTGGAGTGGTGGCAGCAGCAACTCCTGGGCCCGCGTGACTCGACTCTCCACCCGAATCCATCGCATTCATCGCATCCATCTCCGCACCCAAACCCAAACCGACGCTCTCCTCCTGCTTCCCGCTCCCACCACCACCACCAACACTTCTCACATTCATCCGCCTCCGATCATCTTCCCACTCTTCGACAGCAATCTCCAATTCCCTCCCTTTCTTCCCTTGAACCAACAGATTCGCAATCTTCGCCAACCGCTCTTCCTCTTCTTCACTACTCCTTTCTTTTACTGCCCTCGCCTTTCCCTTTCCCTTTCCCTTGTCTCTTACTCGACCCTGACCATGTTCCGGCATGTCATAATACGCGCTATCGCCGCTCCTGTCTTGTGGTTGTTGTTCATCCGAAGCACCTCCTTTGACTCGATTGCGAGCGGTGCGTTTACGAGCAGCGGCCGTCCCGCCGTCCCTCGTTCTGGGTTTAGAGATAGCCGCGTTGGCACCGGGTCTAAACCGCCAGTCTGGGTATTTCCTGCGATGCTCGGCCTGCGCGGCAACCGCTTCCAACTCCCACTTTTCTCTCTCTTCGCGTGGTAACGCTTTCCAATACTTGCCTTGGAGGTTAATTTGTCAGTCCAATCACAAGAATGTGATAATGATAGTTGAAGAAGGGGAAGGAAGAAGTTGGGGATTTACCGATGATTTTGGATAGTGTGCTGTGATTCCCCTCTACTTTTCCCGGAACCTGTTGACTGCGAATGAAGAAAGAACGAAAGAGAATGAATGCGTTGGGTGGGCGAGGTATATACGATGCGTCGCGTTTCTTGCTGTGTGAACTGCGGGTATGTTTGGTGGGGGGCATAGGGAGCGGTGGCGACAAGCGTCGTCGGTCGCGAACAGCAGTAGCAGCAGCAGTTGTTGTTGTTGATGATGATGTTGACGTCGTAGTAATAGAGCAAGACCAACTGTCAGGGTTAGAGGTCGACGGAGGTGATGTGTTGATCGAAGAGGTGATGCCTGCTACAGCCACGGACTGCGGAAGGAAAGAAGCGGGGGTGATCTCAGTCGAGAACGTGCATGTCATGACGGCGTTTTGATTTTCAACCAGCGGAGGCATGTCACGAGCACTGCATGCACTGGCATCATCTAGTGCAAGGGGAGGAAAAAAAAAAAAAAAGAGAGCAACAAGTGCCAAGTGGGATAACGTCAGTGGCCCGGAGGGGATGTGTGATGAACACGTTGTTGATGACTTGCCATCATCCTCAGAAACCGAGTCATGATCTCGGACGGGAGGCATGGAGTGGTGAGGTGCAGCGCGAGGACGATATCGTGCGTGCGCAGTGCGTGTGCGTGTGTGTGAGAGAGTGAGAGTGAGAGAGTGAGAGTGAGAGAGAGAGAGAGAGAGAGAGAAGGGAGAACAAGGTTAACTAACCGGGGAAGGTGGCTGATACACGCTGGAAAAAAATTGACGGGCCTTGTGCGACCGTAATATAAGGCGCGAGTTTGCACCCCGTACTACTGTACTGGTAATGGGATGATTCCCACCAGAATGGTCAGGGAGGGGGGTTTAATTGCCTTGGATTAGCTCCTCGCTACGTTAATGCTGGGATAAGTTGGGTGACATGGGCGAGTTGGAAACAATAAGAACGAATCAGAGCTTGTCCAAATCCAATTCACGCCTTTCTCCGGATGTCGTGAGCATCCAGAGCACACCTCTCTTTTGGGAAATATGGTTCCACGAAATCGGCGCCTGATGTCACTCCCCAGCTACGCTCTCGACACGTGTCCAACGCGTTCCGTCCAGCCCATCTCAACGGCACACACCAGGCTGTTCGTGTAATCTTCCATCAGTCTGCGGCTATCAACCAGCACACAACGTCATACCATTCTATTCCGACACACAGTCTGTCACTCGGTCGTGCGACACGACAGCCAGAATGGAATGACCTGCTCTCCCTCACTCGATACCAGGCACAATTATGGACGTGTTCCATTAATATCAATCTGTCTATTCTTATTACTCACCAACTCGTACCTGAACACCTGAATCTGGCTGCCATATTACCCACTGTAATGCCATAATGCCATAACACCATAACGCCATAACACTTCTACTCTACTCCCTTACGGCGGCCAATTCCAACAACCGATATCGATCCGAGCTACAAGGCCTTCTTTTTCCCCTCAAATGAACGTGAACACCGTTGTGGTTCATTTGACATCTCCCCCAACGACTATCCCCAACCCATGCTACTCGGTTCAACTATCTATCAATCATTAATCATTAATTACACCTCCTCATCGTTCCAGATCCATTTCAGTGCACCCCAATATGAATCCCATCAACGCCTCATTATGCATTAACCCTTTCCCTGATTCTCCCTGATGACCCTCTGCAACTGTGCGAATCCAACTTGGCGATAGCGGTTTATCTCCCTCCCCAAAATTGTCAACTTACTTATCTCCTCAAGCGCTCACGCTCCTTACCGACGCCAATCACCCAATCACCCAAACGTTTCCTGCAAATCCCGTCTAGCAGCTCCCACCCCTTGAACAAACCCATGCTCATACTCCCAATAATTCCCTTTATGATCTCCACCGCTCTTTTCACGCGCCCTAGCACCCACAAATCCAAGCTCAGACACAGTCCCCCCACCCGTCGTCAGACTAGATTGGAAGAACCAATAAGCCTCATCCCACCCCTCTGTAAAACCGCGCTCAAAACGCCAATGTTCATACTGTCCGGGATATTGTGACCAATGTGAAGTATGACTTGCTACCAATCCATACGAATCGCTATCAGAAAGTAAGTGGACACCAAATTGGAGGAATACACACACCCAACGCGTCATTCATCAACGACTGTCTCATCTGCCCTCTCCGCTCCTCATCTCCCTCCAAGCTCTTCTTCACCTTTAACCCCACACTCGACGGAAACACTCCAGCCTGCACCGCGTCAATCAAACACCATCCACTATCACCCCTATGCTGCTTCTTATACGTCCAAAAGAACCACCCTGCACACGTCTTCTCATACAAGTCCAACTGCGCCATGACGTACCTCTTTGCCTCTTCCGGCTCACCTCTCAGCGAACCTGGGTTCAGTGCACCTGACCATTCACCAACGATCAGGCCGCCGTACGCACGTCCGAGTTTTTCGGCTACGCGGGAAAAAGTGAGGAACGTGTGATCACTGGGATTCGTCAGCCGGCGTGCGTGTTCAGAGGCACTGGTAGAGATGTCTTGGCTGGTGAAGCACCGATACAAGTGGTGGTCAAGCGCTACCAACCCTCCCTTTCCCGTTTTTTGTTGATGCATGGACGCGATGGAATCTGCGTACTGATCTGGTCGCCAACAGTCTCCCATATAAATTGGCAACGAGGCATCAATTCGGCGGAGTTCTTTAAGGGTAGATTGGTACCATTCCATGAGATCGTGGTCTGATGATGGTTGAGGTTCGTTGACGAGTTCGATCCCGATGAGATTGGGTAACGGCGGTTGGTGGGAATGGCTAAAGTTGGTGAGGTTCGAAAGGAGGGTGCAGAGGACGCGGGTGGTATGTGTTCTGTGACGACGATCTGAGAAGAATTTGGGAGGGTTGGAGGTGCCGGCGTGGGCGTCTCGGTTTTGTTTTCCAGGCGCAGCGTGGAGGTCTGACGAAGAAGCAAGAGGATGAAAGAGGGATAACCTAGGGCGTAACGTTACAGCTCTTACCTATGAGCACACCGAGTCCATGCCGATGCGCACTTTCAATGGCACGCGTGATCCTGTCCCACGCACCGGCGAATGTATGCGCACATCCTTGAAAATCAGTCCCATCCAAGATGGAAGGGTCGACTCCACAAACGTGGTAATACCCAATCTAGAA
>JNHW02000126.1:0-31510 GCA_001691775.3 Amanita inopinata Kibby_2008
GTGACATTGAGTTACCATACTGGGAAAAGGCAGTGGAAGAGAGAGCTGCCTGGGCTGACAAGAACTATTGTAGGCATCATACACTACTTCCAACAGTAACTAAGGTGGTACAGAATACAAATAGAATACTCAACTACAATATCCCTGCAGCTTGACCCACCAAATTTGGCAGGTCATGTGATTACATAAGCTGCTTACATAAGGGTGCTGGTGTCGCCTACCTTATCACTTGACTGCCTCAAAGGCTCAATGGGTCCCAAACTTGACCGAATACGGTCACGAACCACGGTCAATCTTGCCATGCCTCTTATAGCGGAGTCTTGAAGTGAAAGCTATTCTTAACGTGTTCGTAATTATGACCCTCATGATCTAATTTCCGTTTATGAAGAACAAAAGATGTGGGGACAAGAGGTACAGTAATGCCTAACCACCTGTAATACTTTTTGATCTAACAACGGCAGTATGGTCACATTCGATTGTTGAAACGCTGTTTCCATGTCGCCAATCCCCTGCATCATCGTGTTGGCACGACCTCAATCACCAGACACTTTCAAGGCGCCACGTAAATCTAGGTTCGATTTTCTGATGGCCAAAACTGTATTCAACAGCAAGAAAGCGTGGAACTCGAACACCGCCCGCCGCCCAACCATCTGTTCCGCGGCGGACAAGTTTAGCTAGCATCCTGACATGTCAAGCTTTGGATATTTCAACGTCGGCATTGGTTCCTGTAGTTTTATCTATGCGATTCCCGCGAGAAAGTTATTGTTCCGATGATGGGTTTGAATGCTTGAGGACCACATCATGTTGGTGGATGATGTAGCACTGGTCGGCCCGTGAGCTGTACATGTTCCCATACCTGCTGGCATGTCATTCAGGTTACAACTAGGCTGGCTTGTGCGAGGAGGAAATTCTCAGATGTGGGGACAGCAACGATTCTCATTATGTTCATTAAGTTCCTTTGCAAGCTTCCAGTACCCACGCAGTTACGAAATTTGTGTTGAGAGCAAAAAAAAAAAAAATTGAGGCCAGTCGTTCTTACTCTAAAAAGCGATGTTCACCTTTTTTAGTTTCAGGGCCGCGGTCGACCCTTCCGGTCCTGGCGACTACCCAGAATCGGTAGTCCAATATAAGGCCCATGTCAACAAAAGAATCGTCCCATTTCTGGTCACTCCTGCCTGCGATAACCATTTCCTCAGACGATGCTTGCCACTGTTTCGGCGACTCCAGCAGCTTCCAGCATAGTGTTGCCAACCTCAGGTGGGGCAGACGGCTGCGGGGTCGACAACCGCGTGGTTCGGTTTGACAACAAATGCATCCTCATTCCCGAGCAGCATCGGAAGCGCTCTCGAGTGGTCACGAAATCTGTATCACTTCCGTTGTGGAAGCGTAGGTCATCTCAGTTGTCCGATACAGAGTCTACAGAGGATCCGTCTTCGCCCGTTACTCCAACTGCGCCAGAGGAAACTCATGTTATCATCAAGGTGCCTATACCAAGGTAAGGGCGCACTGGGCATGAGGCAAAGGCAACCGTCCTGATCCTTTGCTTTGACCAACAGTTTCATCGTGCGGAGTTCTCGATCACCGAGTCGCAGAGTTAGCTCGCCCTCGGCATCGCCCCAGCCACTTTCCCCGTGTTTGGTTCACAGGTCACCTCTGGCTGCCCCTACTTCTCATCCTGGAGCCAGCCCAGCGTTGCGAAGACCGTCGTTGCCAATTTATCATCGAAGTAAAGATTCGTCGATCGTCACAGTCCCCCTTCGTGCATGTTGCCCTGACTGTGTGCCCATCACGGAAGAGTGCCTGCGTGAAGGGGAACACTGGCAAGTAAAGTTTACTCGTGGGGCAAGACGGAGGAGAAGCGCCAGTTTGGATAATACTAGCCCGCTCCCGGCTGCCAGGACCGATCCGATAGCGCTAGCTATCGAAGGTTGCCCGACGGGTAATTCCAACAATCCACCGCTTTCTCGGCCCATCTTTACACTTACAGTCGACGAAGTGGATAGACGTCGACGTTCACTTGATCTTTCGGAAGAAGATTTTAGACGAAGCAAACCACCTCCATCTTCTACGCTATCGGACGTGTATCCGTTCCCTTCACCTAATCCTTCACATGGACCACGCTGTCTACAGCGAGAGTATATGAATGGCCCGTCAGCTGAGCTGACACCTAACCACTGTCTACGCCAGGCTGCAAGAGCTTCTCCGATTCAGGAAGAAGACGAAGACCAACTCTTCCCTTTACCGTCTCCGAGGCGCACTCCGAGTGCATCCCCTTCCTCTTCTCTCAACCTCGATCCTTCTCCCAAGATGTCTCCTGCGGCATCTCCCTTATCGTCTGGGAGGTCCACGCCGATACCTAGCCCGGCTGGATCATCATCTTGCCTGAGTTCTTTTATTGCCAAGCCAGGTACACCATCAGGTTCGGATGAATCGATCTTGACCCATTCTTTAAGCAGAAAGATTCCGATAGTTGAGGAGCCGGTTGTTGAACCTATCTCTGGCATACCGCCCATAGTGCTCAATGAACAGGTTACTTTGATGTGTAGTCCTGCTCTGCTCGTTGAATCGCCTCCGTCCTCTCCCGTTACTTCGACCCATGACCTACCGTTCTTACCCTCACCCAATGCGAGTCCGAGTGTTCCCAAATCTAGCCCTCCTGCGATGCCAAAGAAGACGAGAAAACCTTCATTAAAGACATCATTCCCGCTTCCATTTTTGAAAGCAGGGGCAGATGCGCTGAGGAGTGCTGGTGTGGACGTACTCAAGGGTGTCAGCACAATGAATGGAACGGGCGGTGGGGTGAGCTAGAGCTGCCCCTTCAGCACTTCAATACTACACCAGAAGATGATTCTGAAGTTCTGCGAAACGTTGCTTTCAAAGTCATCGGGTCGCATGCCTTGTGCACTATGACCAATAATGCGGTATTGGAACTGCAGCCGATATATCTGGTGCTAAGAGCAACGTACAAATGTACCATAATTGCAGCCTGTCCATAGATGTATCTCAAGGCGCCATACATGACATCAAACTCAACGCCGAGGCTTGTACTTGATTCAAGTCTACCCCCGATTGGCATTACTGTACACTCGTTTGCTTGTAAATTTATCTCACTGCTTCCATTGCTTTTGTTCTGTATAATCGGGCCTTATATACGTATTTTGTAACGTAATTACACTTAATTTACATGTCTCTTTTGCACTGGACATACTCGCATATGTGCAGTAGGGATTCTGGCTCAAGGCAGAAAATATCTCAATAATGTTGTGTGTATTTGCCTAAATTATTTATTTTTGTAAGTATCATGTTTTTCGTTCCGAGCCTCGCCTGCAAGAATCCATCCTCCCACTTATCGGTAACCACATTGGACCAGGAAGCTCAACGTGAACACTCCTAAAACAATGCCGGACGTTATGTTCAGCGTCTCAGCCGACTAGCACTCGCATTTTCCACGCGAAAAGATCATGGGGATTTTGACGGGCGGCAATGATCTTGATCCGCCAAGCCATACTTACATATAGATATAAAAGATAAACGTTTAAATCTTGCCATTCTGTGGGCATGAACAACATCGCTGGGCCAGCCTCAGTGGCTCTCCAATCGCTCAGCCCAGCCCAAATCGCGTTCATCCAATCACTGCCGAAAGCCGAGCTCCATGCCCACCTGAATGGCTCCATCCCGATCGAGGCGCTGCAGCATCTAGCACGGGAGTATCTCTCCAACGCCTCGTCTCCTCCCCCTTCGTCATCGCCATCTTCCAACTCTGTTTCTAACGAAGATATCAGAAGAGGTGTGGAAAAATTGTCGGAGGGGATACGTCTAAACGAGATTCATGATTTTTTCGCTTTGTTTCCGGCGATATATGCGTTGACGTCGACGCGTCAAGCGCTTGCTTATGCAACGCGTGTTGTGTTGGCCGAGTTTTTGGATGGAGAAAATCCGCAGTGTGAGTATTTGGAGTTGAGGACGACGCCGAGGGATACGGGGGAGATGACTCGGGAGGAGTACGTCCGTACGGTGCTGGAGGAGGTGGAAAGATACCCTAGGGAGAGAGTGGGGTTGATTGTGAGTTTGGATCGTAGGATGGACTTGGATGTGATGGGGAAGTGCGTTGAGATTGCGGAGAAGTTTAATCAAGAGGGAAGGCGTGTGTTTGGAGTTGATCTTTGCGGGGATCCTAGGGCTGGAAATGTGGATGAATTCGAGCCGATATTTGAACGGGTTAGAAATGCAGGGCTGGGCATAACCTTGCATATTGCTGAGGTATGTTTTTCTTTGGTTATTTATGACGTGAAAATGATGAGAGGATTGTTGGCAATGACCAGACGACCCATAATTCAGATGCTGAGACGCTCACGTTGCTTTCATACAAGCCAACGCGTCTAGGCCATGCCACGTTCTTAAACAAAGATCACCAAAAGATTGTACATGACAAGGAGATCTGTATCGAAATATGCCTCAGTTCGAACCTCTTGTACGTGTCCAACTGCGCTATCTATGAGCCTACAATGTCATACATCCTTTTAATGCAGGTGTAAGACAGTAGCGACGCTAGAGGACCATCATATTCGGTACTATATTCACCATGGCCATCCAGTTGCTATATGCGTACGTCGACTAATCATGTTCGTGTTTCGTTGTGGTGTATTCATCTATTGTCAGACGGACGATATTCTACCATTCCGCACATCTCTACTTGGGGAATATGCGCTGCTTATGGCACCAGCACCTATTGGTCTAGGCCTGAACGAAGAAGAGGTTAAACTCATTGCAGAGATGAGCATGGCTGCTAGATTTGATACCCGTTAATTGTTAAACATAAGAGAGCTTATCGTGGATGTGTGATCCAACGTCTTGGAGACTAATGGAATCACATCATGTGCAGTTCGATTATGGAGAGGATCACACCGTGATTTAGCCCCGATGGATGTTCCATATATGGTATGATATTTGTCGAAGCCTTGTAAGCCAAATACAGTCACCTCACTTTGAACATGTCACGGATAGGACCTGAAATACCGGCTCACCTCCTTCGACAACGAAGTCCCGAAGAAGCAGAAGATGAAGCACCGGCAAAGTCTGACAATATAGGGCCTCAGATACCTGCACATCTTTTGCAAAAGTCTACGACGCCTGAGGCAGAGGAGGATGAAGATGAAATTACGCTTCCATTACCACCGTCCATGAAACCTGTGGGCCGAATCGGGCCTCTAGAACACGCTTCCAAACCAAGCACAAGTAGACAGCCTATTGGTCCAACCTTACCGTCTCAAGCGCCTCAGCGTTATGTCGACTATGACGATGACGACGATGATGAAATTGGTCCTAGACCTCTTCCAGTTGGTTACCAGGAAGAAAAGGATGATGCTGTAAAGCGATTCATGGAAGTCGAAGAAAAGAGGCGAAAACAGATCGAGGTGCGTTTTACCGGACGTTCACGTCCACAACAATTATTAAAGGGCATACGATGAAGGAAGCGGCAAAGCCCAAGGCTCTCAAGCGAGAAGAGTGGATGCTTAAGCCTCCTTCGTCTTCTGACCTACTTGGATGTGCGTATTGCAGTAATTCTTCGTCCAGATTGTTCATGAACTGATGCATTGTAGCGCTGGATCCGACAAGATTGAAAGCTCGCCAGTTCTCTCGAACAACAAAACCGTCTTCAAGCAAGGTGGATAATTCACTGTGGACGGAGACGCCTGCCGAGAAGCAACAACGACTTGCGGATGAAGTTGTAGGCAAGCGTAGGCGTGCGGTTGACCCCGTACCCGAGGAGACGGATGAGAACAAGAGGAGAAAAAAGGATGATGAGAACATAAGGCGAGGTGTTGATGAATACACAGTCAGTCTCCTGGCGCAGATTTCGGCATGTTTCTTGGTGCTGATGAATAGTACTCAATAGTCAAGGATACGAGGTCCTTCTCTAGTAACACAGCATGGCGCTTCGGAGACGGAGGGAGACAAAGACGACAAGCATGTGATCTGGGATCATGCTCGAGACATGTCGTTAGGCGGACGATTGATGGATGACGAGAAACGAAATAAGCTAATCAAAGAGTCCCGGGGACTCGGAGACCGGTTCAACACAGGCAAGACCGGTGGTTTTCTTTAGTGTATTATGTAATATATCATAGATATTGCCGGGAACGGACATGACCCCTTTGTTAACGGCGGCAGCGCCGGCAATTTCAAAAAGCAATTTCAAACGCTCCATGGCGTTCTTACTTCCTTTACTTTCACTCATACGGAGGATATGAAGAAGCAGGCAGGATCGAAATTTGTGTTGTGTGGCTTTCTAGAGTGGCTCAGGCCAGCTCTCAAGTCGCGCCGCATGATGAAAACATGGATAAGATGTTGTGTTGCGCTTGCGGCGGTGATGATTTTATTAGTAGATAACTCTACGCTGCGATCAACGGGTCAAGTAGCGTTTCTTGCTGCGTACGTTTTTTTTTTTTTTGCATATTGGGCGTTAGGATGAAGGACTGGTCTAATCTCACTGCTGCCCAGGATTGTTGGTATTATGCTACCGCCGTCTATGGCTCTTTCCATGTATTTGCTTGCAGCCTCGACCTTGCTTTTTGGTGAGTATTCCGTTTCGTTTGCAACCGCCGACAAAAGTCTATATATCTGTGCAGGCATGCTCGTCGGATGGGCGTGGGGTTGTGCAGCTATGGCGTCAGCCCTCTCTGTGAGAAGCCAATCGTTGCTCGCTCAACAGCAGCAAAAGGCTCAGGCTTCGTGAGTTATCCGCCTGTTCGGAGTGAAGAGGTCTATTGCTGACGCTCGAAACTAGATTGGTGCCGAACGTGCCTGTTGCGGCCCAGATGCTGAGCTTCGTCTACCATGGGATGTTCCTTGATCCAAGGCATGTATAGTGTCGATGTGCTAATCAATCTGCTGAAAACTGCACGTTAAGATCGTCGGCCGTGTACGGCGCCTTTTTCTTCATTGGTACTTATGCATTAGGCGCCCTCCGAGCTTTTATACCCAAACTTACTCTTTTGAGCATCTTTGGAACAATTGTGTTGAACATCGTAGGTACCGTTCACTGCTTGAACAAGCGCTCCAGCTTACTTGAAACCCAAGATGTGTTCATATGGCCCATGTAAGCCACTATATGCACTCTGTAAATATGATGAGCTGGCTTATAGATCTCGTTTCAGTATTTCCAACAGCCCGTTATACACTAGCGAAGATTATCCTGGTCCCCGCGTCCTATTATATTGCCATCGCGATTGGATCATTGATATTCGTATTCCCGGAAAGCTTGAATCATATCTGGATGTATGTTGTCTCTGTTCTCAGTCAATCCCGATGTGACCTATATGACAGCACTACATTACACACGAATTACCTAGCCGTAAGTACTGAATCATGATTGAGTACTCTATATGCTTATTCACGACGTTGCAGCCAATTATTGGCATAATGGAGTTGCAGTCAAAAGCGTTATCAACCCGCCCGTCAAATCACCAAGAATGGTCGGAGCTTGCACAGCAGGGGAGCAAGTACCGACAAGCTATCATTAGTAGTACACAGGCGCTTGTCGGACAAATATCCATGATAGATCTCGAGGTTTCCATTGGCAGACTTGGTCCAGGAGACTTGAAGAAGGTAAGCGCAGAACTAAGGTCACTCAGCTTTCGCGCAAGGTCCGTATCGCATCAACATCTACAGGTTTCTTGAGCCTGAAACCCTTGGATGCAGTGGATTGCACGCGTTTATCAACTTTGTGAATCATGACAATGCTATGGATGCTTCAGAAGACGCACCGTCGAGCACGCTGGGTCCAGATAGGTTAACTCTCGTCAGGCGACGCATCCGCGAACGGGAATCACTGAACGGTCACGATCTTGACTCTTTCGTCCCTATTCTATCAGAGTCATCCGCACGCCTTCGCCTAGCCTGTGAAGCAGGCATTAAGGGAACCTCAGACTGGTTTGAAGATTGCAACAGCCAGAGATGGGTCAAATTTTTAAGGCTGAAAAAGCAGACCGATGCTCAAGTTGCGGAAAGGCATGACCGGCTGGAAGCGTTATTGAAAAACTTGAAGGAGGCGTTGGATGAGTTCAGGAGGGTTGAAAGGGTGAAGCTCATCAAGCCGTTTGAGTGCTGGTTTGATCTCAAGACCGGCTTGCTGAAGGAGGAAATGAAAGGAGGCAGATCTGGCAATGAAATGTTTACTGCGCAGTACGTGTATATGCATCCTCTCTTGTGTGAAATCGTCCGTTTATCAGTGACATAGGTCTCTATTCATATGTTTCGTATTCATAGACATTATTGACGGGTTTGCGGAGAGACTGGTCAAGGTGATGGAGCTCCTCGTTATGCTCGACTCGAAGCGGCCTGTACCACGCCTGTGGATGCCGAGCGGATTCGGGAAGTTGGGCAGGAAGATTATGAGCCGCCGTCCTGTCGATGGAACTCCAGAGCTGCTTGCGATGGGTACGAACGACGATCCAACGAGTTTTCCGGACAGTGATTCAAGTCGCGCAAGCAGCATCGATCAAGATACTGAAGAAGACGAGGGAAACAGTAATTCCGAGGATGAGCATTCAGAAAAGCCCAGTAGTCCCAATAGCAGCCTTCTTGCTGAAAATGAGGAGGCCGACTGCAAAATCGACAGTCAGTTTCTCATGCTTATATCAAAATAGGTTAATAAATGCGTTGCAGTGAGGAATCCGGATGCATTACCTCCCACGACAGTTTTTGGACGATTTTTCGTTCGGTTGGGGTCTATTCTTCGGTTTCTAAAGTCACCGGAAGGTATCTTTGCGTTGCGCCATGCACTACTTTCTATCGCGCTTTGGGTACCTGCCGTCTGTCCCAATACCGCATGGTTCTACTATAAGGAAAAAGGTATTTGGGCGTTGATCGTGGCCCAGGCGAGTAGCTCTTCCGCTCATTACTTTCGTAAGTAATAATGATAGTCTTTAGCCGGCTCTTGCCGTTTATGCTGGTGACCAGGTAGGCTAACCTTTCCAAACCCTCTGACCTCTCGAAGATCATAATGGAACGGACTTTATAGATTGCTGGATTTTTTGTTCGTTTGATCGGTGTGGCACTTGGTCTACTCGGTGAGCTGGAGCTGTCTCAGATCTCAAGTAGGACGGCTGACGATTGACTTGCTTGTATTTAAGCTGGTATGGCAGTTTGGTATATCGGATCGGGCAATGGAAACGGAAACCCATATGGCATTGCTGTTGCGACGGTGAGATTCATGCCGTTCACAATTGCAAGGGATTAAGATACGAATAAAACAATAGACAGTATTTGTTGCTCCTTTCCTTCTCGGGCGTGTGGCGTCCCCTCCACAAGACATGATGCTTTGGGCAACGGCGGGACTCACAACTGTTTTTGGTTTGTTTTTTGTCGTGTATGATACATCATGTTGATGAGCATTCTTCAAGTGGTTGGGTTTAGTTGGATTGACACTCATCTAACCCTCGTGTCGAATAATGGAGTCGGCGTAGAAGTGGGTTGGAAAAGGGCGTGAGTACCGGTGGTTATATGTCTGATTAATTCAACTTTTGACCGATTTTTGCGACAGTTTGCTTGTTATAATCGGTTTCACTGCCGCCGTAAGTGTGATGCTAGACCTAATTGATCCTAATCAACTAATTGTCGGGCTTTAGTCCATTATCATGCTGCTCCCACCTCGAAGTTCCACACGAACTCTTGTACGGCGAACTCTAGGTGCAACGCTTCGTGAGCTCGGGAAAATTTTTGCTGGAGACATGGAGGCTTTTCTTGCAGAAGAAGCTCGTGCCAGAGCAGGCCATAACGAAAAGGTTTCATTTATTGATGAGCAAAAGGAGAAATCTGTAGCGTCCCCGAAAGAGAAGCGCGTGAGACGGATTGGGCAGAAGATATTGGATGTGGCGGTAAGCCAATCCATGAATCGAACATAAGCATATGAGGTAACGGCGTGTTTCACAGTCAAGGTTGCGGGACCTTCAGGTGTCGTTGAAGACAGCCAGATTTGAGCCCCAAGTACAGTGAGTTTTTGAATAGTGCTTTCTGCGTTATTGCAGGTTGTGACTGGACTATCAGGGGTCTGTGGCCTCACCAGACGTACGCACGTCTACATAATGCACAGTGAGTGGGCTGCTGGACGGCGTCCTTCAAACGCAGCTGTTGATTGCCACGTTATTCAGGACAAAGCTTCTGGCTTCCTTGTTTCTTTTGACGACGGCACTCAGAAAGCTTGATACCAGGTGGTGCAGTATCTTGGTTCACAAAGTGAGTGTTCTCGCCAACGCACACTCTCCCCAGGCGCTTACCAACCTATTCTGTAACAGACGCCATTTCTGAATCCAAATCTTGTGAGTAGACTGTACTTTATATCACCGTTGAAAATAACTCGATGCTCTTAGGTATCTGATATCTTCTCAACCATAGTCATTCTATCCACTACTCTTTCCCACCCTCGACCTCTCCTTGCCTCTATGCCCAGATTGCGGGATCGACTGATATATCACCACCTTCACGTTGCTCAAACAAGGCCTGCAAGACAGGCCACCGGAGACCCTCTGGTTCAAGTTCCGTCGGAATCTGATTCTGACGGTGCCACTAGCAGTGTTGGGATGGAGATTGGTGCGGGAAGAATCGATGGCTCGAGCATTGGGTTCGATGAGTTGACGCTAGATGTTTTGATGGTGTGTACGCTCTTTGTTATGCATTGTGTCAGGGTTTGATGGACTGGACTATGTGCATAGGATGAACAATTACCGGCACACTCGACAGGTAGAGTGGAACTGTCTTTATAGCGTTTTACTCGTGTTCTTACTTGTGTGTGTCAAAGCTGTCGTAGCGCTTTCCGACGTTATATCTGTGCGTCATGACAGTTATCTTTTATGTTTCCACTTTGCTGACTGTATACGTTATAACGCAGAGGATTGACGAGATAACGTTGATTGTACGGGAACTCTGCGGCACTATCACGTTCCGTGGATTTGAAACGTTGCATAGAGATTACCTTGGGAGAGAGGAAAAGGTGATTGGTGCTGGACTTTTCACGGAGCCAACCAGATAATCTGTTTGTATGGTGGTAATTTCTTTTTCTCCCCCCTCGCGTTAGTTGTGATCCGCCCCTAGTCCATTTATTCCGGAGCGTAGACCAGAGTATATTGTATAACAATAGCTTTTTAATGTTGCTGTCAAATTGACGACACACTTTGAGCAAGACGCGGCCCATGGGAGATGAGGAGATGAGGAGATATACCGGTCATAAAAAGAGAGAGAGAGAGAGAGAGAGAGAAAGATTAAGGTATCTGTAAATAAGCATTACTCACTTTTCCAAGTTTCCAGCTCGAGGCTCAGCGCGAGATTGACAAGAGTCGTCCCGCCGACTCGTTTATTCTACTCCTTCCTTCCTTCCTTCATTTGTTGTATCCCGACGCGACTATTTCAATCTTATCCGTCACAGCCCTATTCACCAAGAAAAAAAAAAAAAAGACGCTCTCAAAAAACCCCTCTCCAAAAAAAGAGAGAACGCACCGGAATAAGCGAAAGTTCTTCCAGCCCAACATGGACATCCTTAGTTTCAACGAGCGTCTCGACGACTTTCTGCTTATGCAGGGGTTGCTGTTGCTGTTGTTGTTGTTGTTGTTGTTGTCTAGGTCGCCGTCTGGTGAGGTGGTGTTGGGACGGGAGCGGGAGCAGGAGCGTGATTTTGATCTTGTTCGGCGTCTTGTTAACAATTGGGGTTGGATGACGGGGGAGTATTCTCTATATTCGGGTTTGGGACTGGGACTGGGACTGGGACTGGGGCTGGAAGTGGGGGTGGGGGTGGGGAGAGCGGTGGTGGTGGTGGTGGTGGTCTGCTGTTAGGTCCTCTTTTCCAGATGTCAGCCAGTGAATACAACGGAGAAGGGCGCAAAGACTTACCAAAGTAGAATGAGCACCCGTCCCAGATGACCACTGTTGACATTCTGAGTGGTGATGACTGGAATGTCTTCGAGTTCAACCCGACGCTGACGGGGGTGTCGCAGCTTTTCCCTCCAAAGTTGGCGTTTTCCACACCGTTCTGCCTTGATATTGATATTGAGGATGATGGTGGTGGTGGGGACGGGGGTGAAGGTGGCAGTAATGAGCCTAGCTCATCAACGGCGGGACATGACGCTTTCCAAGTCTCACCGGCCCGCTCGGCTTTGACGACCACACTTTGGCCCGTAACCCCACTCGTCGGTCTCGAACTGACGATCCAGCCTATTCCCAGCCCCAGCCCCAGCCCCATCCTGGCACCTCTGCCTACACAATCTGCCGGGGTTGTCGCCACTGCTCTAGTCAACGCCATATAGCCAGTGCCGACACCGCACATATTCCCACTCTCCCCACCCAGCCCGGACAAACAGACTCCAGCCCTTTTCGGAAAGCGGGAGAGACGGATACCTGCGCTCATCCTTCGCTTTCTTCTTCTGCGAGCGGCGGCACCGTTGTCAACGTCGTCGAACACGTGTGGAGCGATGCAGCGGATGATATCTTTGGTGGGTGGTCTGTAGTTGGCGAGGGAGAAGCATGGGGAGGAAGGAGGTGAGGGAGATGAGGGAGATTGAGGGGCGTGGTAGGATTTGGGTCTGTGCGTTGAGGTTGGGATGGTTGGGCGTGGATTGAAGAGGGAGGCGTCGAAGGTGCGGGTGCGGGTCGGTGAAGGAGGAGTGGGTAAGGAGCTATCGCAGGAGGGGGAGGATGGAAATGGAATGGGTGCGGATATTTGAGGTTTGGGTGGACCATTATCGACTGATAGCGTCGCGTCGCTGTTGGTCTTCACCTTCACCTTCATGTATCCAGGACGGGTTTTTTTGGAGACTTGGGACTGTGTTGCTCTGCAACGAGGCTCAAGTGAAGCAACAAGCACAGCGAGATTATTACGTCGAGCAGGGGGGCAGGTAGGTGAGGAGGAGAGGACAACTGTAACCAAGTCCGAGCCCTGCGTCGAGCAGCGACCAGTGACTGGCAGTCGTTGTCGTCGTTGTCGCTGTCGCTGTCGTCCTTGACTTGGTCACCCGTCAGTCAGTCAAGGTGGCCTCGGGTCAGGTCAAACAGCCAAAGTCAATCGACAGTCGACGGTCGAGAACGGGGGATAAGCTATTCGATAATCAAAGCCAATTCGCATTTCTTTATTGTAGAAATCAAACTCCAAATGAGAATGTGTGTGTGTGTCGCCAACGACCCAGAGTGGAACGAGGGCATCTGCTGGCAACAATATTGTACAGTCATGATGGATACTTGGGCGTGAACGCAGTCAATCAACGCAACCGTCAGTCAGTAAATCAACGCAACCTCAGTCAACGCAAACTATTTGTCGGTCAGTAAATCAACGCAACCTCAGTCAATCAACGCAAACTATTCGTCAGTCAGTAAATCAACACAACCTATTCGACAATCAACACAACCTCAATCAACGCAACACCGGCCCAATCGGCACATCTACCCGTCCCACCTGGTCCGTGCGCATTCTTACCCATTCCTATATAAACCCACCTCCTTGTTCCTGTTTCCCCATCTCTTGTGCTCGGGCATGTACTGTCGCCAGTGAGGTCTTTACCGAGGCACAGTCTTTTGCTGATTGCAAATTACACATCCGAACCCGTCTGTTAGCTTCGGCTTTCAGCAATTTTTGGAAAAAAAAATGTTTATATCTTGTCCTTCTCAGTGAAGAGCAACTGTTGCTTGGAGAGAAGAGCAAGATTCTTGGCAGTGTAGTAGGAAATGCAATAGATTGATTTTGTCAACTATCCCACTGCAGTTTGAATATTATAACTGTTCAGCTTGCATACAATGCAATTATGATACACAATGTAAGATAAGAATATCTAAACACCAGTCTAGCTATGCATACTGGGGACAGCAGTTAGCAACCAGATCAACAGCAGAGTTGCGCCAACTTACCCTCGTAAATGTCCCCATCGTCATAAACGTCTCCTTTTGCTTGGTCTTACCATCCTTATACAGACTCTTGAGCGCATCACTCATCGTCGCCTTTCTCTTTGCCTCCTCCATCGCAATCTCACTCACAACAGCCCGACTCGTCGCCGTCACACTCGGGTTGAGACTGGGTAGAGTCTGCTTTTTTGTTGGCGCCGACTGCTCCGACTCTTCCGCTTTCCTCTTTTTCGACTTTTTGCTCTTGGGCGGCTCGAGCAAACGTCTGCGCTCCATCTCTTCACGCATGCGCTCCGCATCCTCCACACCCGGGTTGATCAGCCGCACATCATCCTTGCGAGAAAACTTTTGTCCGCATTGAGGGCACAGTTCGAGGTCTTTACTGCCATTCTCCCCATTGTCGCCATTCTTGTCTTTCTCCTCCTCCCCCTTCTCCTCCCGTTCTGGGGTGGGAGAATTCGAATTCGAGGCCTTGGTCACCGTTCTCAGCCCAGACTGCGTGAATACGCAGCCGCAGGTGGCGAGGTAAACAAACGGTTGAACGCCGTTCATCACTTTTAGGTTGAGAGGGCAGATAAACTGGGCGTGGCTGAGCACTGCGTCTCCCTGCGATTCGGGTGGAGGCGGCGATGGGTTGGGTGTTAGTTTTAGAGTTTTGACGTCCTGACCGCGGGTTGATTAATATGCGTGCCAAAAGCAAGGAGGGATACGCGTCGGTGGACGTACCTTTAGGGAACGAATGTGTCCGCATATGTCTTCCCCGTCTCCATATGCGGCTCTATCCAGGAGAAACTCTATGAGAGCGTCTTTGTTGTACAGTTTTCCGAGGGCACAGGATACCACCGGTTCCTGCAGTTTCTTCTGTAATGCCAAACAAACGACTCATCAGCTCTCGTCACCCCACAGTCTGTTACTGAACCAACGTACCTTTGACAGTGCACAAAAGAGCCAACGTGCACGAGTTTGGTTTGCTTTGTCAGCTTGTTCAGCCTGTTCACAGCAACAGCGACATGGTCAGTTTCATTTGTTGGGGAGTAAGGTATGGGGGGGGAGTGGATATACACACCTTTGGCTTGTTGCGTACTAAATCTCTGCGATCTGGGATGCTGCCGCCGTCATTACCCATGGTGGTCGTTGGATGTCAAGAAAGACTTGCCCTCTCTCCAATCCAAAAGCTTTATAAATAAACATGTATCAACACAGCCTCGCGTCGATCAACTGCTGTACCTCGATTTGTGTTGGGCCACTCGCAAAACGAAAAAGAGAACACCAGATTCCAGGCTGGACTCGCTTTGACAGTTTAAAAACGGAACGTTATTAACGTATCCGCGTCGTTGCGTGCTGTAGAAGCAACGCAACGCCATGCTGGAAGAATTGTCGCATATGGACCGTATCACCCAGTTACAAGATGAGATACAACAGGTGTGTGTGTCCCGTTTAGCATTGGCTGTAGACTGACTTGGGCGTGGTAACTTGAAATGGGATGGTTGCAGCTTCTCACTATCATGTCGAACAGTATTGCTTATTTAACTTCGCGGGCCAACTTTCTCCAAGTCAGCCCTGAAATTCCGGTTACGAAGCAGAGGAATCTGGAAAAATATGACGCGCCTGATGTGTTTGAGGGTAAGAAGCCCTATGCCACCCACTCCCACTCCCACTCTGCCTGTAAATTAAAACTCTATTCCGATGGTTGGCAGCGAACAAGAAAGAACTCGTTGGGGATCTGATTGTGAAAGCGAAACAGGTGGAGTATCTTATCAATTCGTTGCCAGAGCCAGAGGCGGAGGAAGAACAGGTACGAGTTGGGCGTTTTGTTTTGCTTATGAGTGGCCTCGGTGCTTATTGTTCGTTCAATTGAGGTGAAACGGTTGCAAGGGCTTGAAGATGAAATGACTCGGGCCAACGAAGAATACATTCAAGCTGTCAATCGCGCTAGTGGGTTACTGTTTTATTATGAATCTGTTGTATTTGGCTATGCTGATGCATATGCTTGATAGAAGACCTTCATTCTCAAATCTCGGAAGTGCTGCGTATGATGCTTAGTGAATCTGATGCTGATGTTCTCGTCGAAGAACGACAACGGGAGCAAGGACAAGAACAAGAACAGAAACCGGTATGAAGAGGGTGTGTTTCCTCGCACTGCATGCGCCCAGAGTTGGCGTGACGTCGTGAGGTTGGACCACGTGGATTTACAGAGTTGCATGTACTAGTTGGCCGTTGGAGCTTGGGAGTGCCCATGGTTTTTATTTTATCCATTGCGGGTATGACTTGCGTCAAGTCGTAACCTCCGTTGTCGGCAGTCTAATAGTGGCGTCTTGGGGTCACGTAAAGAGACGGGAGACAGGGTTGGATAGAGTGAGAAATGGGTGTCAGGCAGAGACACCGGCAACTGCTAAACATTCACTCGTCATCGTGCTCCTGTTCACGCCCGCCAGGTTCAACTAAATGCACAAGAAACGATTCAATTGAAAAAGTTGACGGCGCGTGGGTTTCGCGTGGGTTTCTTTCCCTGAGTCGGTGTACTGCACAGTTGGTGACCGCCATCAGAACGGGGAAACGGCCGAGTCTCTGGAGGACAGTCGGCCCATCCTTCGCTTACCGTCTCTTCCTTTTCCTCCTCTCCTCCTCCTCCTGCTCTCATTTTGCTCGCTGTCGTCTCTCATTGGCCCACATTTCATTTATTCTTTATTTCCCACTATTTTACGCTACGCCCGTCTAATTGCTTCCGCTTTTGGCCTGAGCAAATAGCCATCCTCAGTGGTAAGTACTCACGCGGCACGGGCAAGTTAGTTTCCCCTTCCCCTCTCTTCTTTTGCCATCATCTCAACGTCCTTTTTTTTTTAAAGGCCGTATTTGGTATCTCTGGCCCGCAGACTGGATTGGCCGAGCCGACTCTCTCTCTCTCTCTCCACTGCCTCTTCGCTCACATCTCCTTCTCCATTGCCTCATACCCCGTGTACTTTGTGGGTCCCCTGAAGGGTGCTGTTCGAGTCGGTCAACATGGGCATGTGTATATCAACCCCTTCAACTACGGTTGAAATTACGGAGGAGGACAAGGCAAGACATCGAGAGGCAGAGAAGCAACTTCGAGAGGTGTGTGCTCGTCGTCTTTCGCACCCTCATTCATAGTCATTCATGATCCCTGTTCTTTCTATCCCACAGGCAAAGGCAAAGCTGGCAGCGCAAGTCAAGGTCCCTACTTCACACTCTTCCACACCCAGCTTCTCGCTGACATCTCGCCCACTGTCCAGGTACTACTGCTGGGTTCTGGGGACTCGGGCAAGTCCACTGTGCTCAAGGTAATGCCATTCCCATCCTCTTTGCTTACCCGCCCAGGGCCCGCCATCATAATCTGATCGGATGCTCATAATAACCCCGTCGTCTTGACACCCATCTAGCAAATGCGCGTGATCCACAAGGTACCATTCTCTCCTCAAGAAATCGAAATGTATCGCCAGATAGCATTCGATAACATTACGCGAGGCCTTCGATATGTCCTTGAAGCCATGGACGAGATGGAGCTCAAATTGTCTGAAGGGAATTTGGTGCATGCCGATTTGGTTGACAGTGTTATCGAGCTACGAGACGGCGAGCCATTCCCCATCAAGTATTATGAACCACTAAAGGCGCTATGGAGAGACCCCAGCGTGCAAAAGACTTGGGACAGAGGAAATGAAGCTGCCCTACCAGAAAAGTAGGAACTATGTCTCGTCTTGACGTCCCATCATGCTGCTGACAAATGTTTCCCCCAAACCATTCAGTCTACCATACTTTTTTTCTTCAATAGATCGGCTATTTGAGCCACACTATAAACCAAACGAACAAGATATCATACAGTGTAGAGCGCGTTCAATCGGTATCACGGAGACGACGTTTCATCTCAGAGATCACGAGATGCTGATGGTAGACGTCGGTGGTCAGAAGAGCGAGAGACGGAAATGGATACACTGTTTCCAAGACGTGACGAGCATCCTCTTCTTGGTCAGTCTGAGCGGATATGATCAGTGTCTGTTTGAAGATAGGGACGCAGTGAGTGATTGTGTTTCTTCCCCTTGCATTTTGGGGTTCTCAAATCAGGCTAGAACCAAATGCAAGACGCTATGACGATATGGGATTCAATATGTCATTCACAATGGTTCAAGCATACTTCGATAGTGAGCACATCCGTATGAGCTTAAACTCTATCTTCATGACCGTTCCTTTTTGCGCAGATTCTATTCCTGAACAAGAACGACCTTTTCGAGCAGAAGATTCGGCATTCTCATATAAAGAACTTTTTTCCCGTACGTCACACGACGTGGCTAATTTGGTTAGTGTAACTGACCCGTGACACCGGCATACAGGATTTTGAGGGGGAACCAGGAGATCCCAAGTCAGGCCGCGATTACTTCAAGAAACGGTTCGGGAAGATTGCGCAAAAAGCCGGTCGCGCAAAGGAACGGGAAATTTACATCCAGTGCGTGCCAAATCAATGTGCTCGATTGAATTGTGGCGTTCCCGCCGGTTCCTGACACGATGGTTTGCCGGTTAGCATTACGACAGCTACAGATACGGCCATGTTGCGGGTAGTCATGGCTGCAGTTGAAGGTTCGTAAGTTTTTCCTCTGATTCTTGTGACCAGAAGTGAAATGTTGGATCGAATGTTGATTGTTTCCGTCTCTGACAGAGTGAGTGTCACGTTCTTTTTCTCTTTGTCATCTCTATTGCAAAACTTTTCCTCTCGGCCCCACGAGTCGCGGCAATAATTCTGCCCGAGAGCGTTTCGTGCGAGTTTTCTTTATCTTGCCCTTTTCGTTTTTTGTTTTCCTCTTCTCATTTCTTCATCGCTTGCAATGCACTCAACTGGGTCCATTCAATTAGCATCGTTCTCCGCTCCAATCTTGCGGTTGCTGCACTGATCTAGTGTATTCTTTTTACCCCATCGGATTGTTTTATTAACGCCATGCACCGATCGCATTGGATAACCTATCTTTTTTGTATTATTTGCGTGCTCAGACGTACCCCTGTTGTGTCTTATGCTCTCCTTTTTCATGCTCTTTTTTCTTGTATTTTTCTTTTCGTCTGTGGATCGAATGCTCATTAATCTGCTGTTTCTCTCTCTCTCTCTCTCTCTCTCGTCGTCATCATCTATATGAAACCCTGTGCTGTATCGAATCGAAAACAAACGTCATCCATCATGCATCGTCACGCATCTCGGACCCGATTTGAACCATTCAAACCTCTGCTTCTTCTCCCACTCTTATCGCAAATGGCTGGTGATCATCCGCTGGCGGACATGGACAATTGGTAATATATTGGGGTGGTAATCATTTCCCTTGGTCTGTGATGACGAATGAAAATGTCCAAATTCGAATTCAAAATACTCAACTACGTATGCATGCATGCATGCATTGCTTTGACATGTACTGACACACGCGGACACGGACGGGCGTCTAATTCAAACTGGTGTCTTATCTCCCACACAGTGCCATTGTGAGCAGGAACGTGAGTTTTTTTTATTTACTTATCGAACTCTTGCCGTTTCTTGCCGGTTTTTTTTTGGTGCTTCTCCTGCTCCGCTTGTTATTTCCGTTGACCACTTTCTTGATATGGACAAAACTTTGTTCAATGTTCGATTGGCTACTGGTGGGTTAGGTGTGGTGGGGGCTTCACCCACTTTTGGCCCGTTCTTTTGCGCCAAACTACTCTACCCCGAGGCCAATTTATGCTTGTGTCGAGTTGTCTCACGCTGACGGATATACGCCACCAACAGATCCGGAGCATCATGCTTTAACGCAAGCTCGATCGTTCACGTTCAAGTCCTCCTCTTTTCGTTTGCGTTTTGCCGCTGTCCTTGTCGCCTTTATCGCCGTCATTCGCCGTTGTTCTCCGTCCCCATCTCGATCCCCCATCACCGTCCGCATCATCAGTACGTTATATACATACACACGCGCGCGCGCGTGCACTCCGCAAACGAGTTGCCATCGATTCGATTGTTGGGATCAAGAATAAAGAAAAAATGTGAAAAAGCAAGGCCGAAATAAATACCGACTAGACGGAAGCTGTGGTGTTTGTTGCGTTTGGCCATGCATTTACATTGGATCGCCTCGCATCACACATGATATTTAGAACCGCGTGAATTGTTTGATTTTTTTTTCTAGTCTCCCTCGTGTTTTTTTTTTTTTTTTTTGGTTTCCCTCATCCGGATTTCGGATTTGGCTGGCTGGTTGGTTCGGCACGTTGTCTCTCCTCGGTGCCATGGCGGTTGTGATGCCCGGCCCTCTTTTTTTCATGTATCCGGTCGACACCGTCGTGACAGCCGCAGATGGGTCGGTTGTCGGATGGTGCTTGGTGCTTGGGTGCTGGGGGAGGTGTGGATTGGACCGGTGAATCAGGTTGTCAACTAGAAGTCGGGATAATGGACATGAAGAGATGCAGGCATTTGCTTTTCTTTATTTTTTTCTCTTTTTTTCTTTTCGTGTTGGATGATTGTGTTACTATTTTATTTCTTTTTTTTTCATTTTCTAGAATAGTACCACCCCATATTCCATCTACCTCATACCTACCCCTATTTCTGCTTACTCTCTCTTTCCTCTTGCCCCTCCTTCACTTTCGCGTTCTCTCTCTCTCTTCTCACATTGCATTATTGCTTTTATGGCACGTCAAAGTCTTTAGTCTCCTGATTGTATTGCACCACGTCTACAGTCATACATACATACATATACAGTATATTTGCTCGTTCCCGGCGTTTTTTTTTTTGATTTGGGTGGATTGCTGTGGAACAACAAACTCAAGCTTGATATCGAGACCAAACTCAAACAAGGTTAACTTGCATAGGCAGTACTATGAGCACTTTGCAGCAGCTATTGACAAATATCCCTTATCCTATCTGCCGCGATAGATAATACAAGCGTTATATTCTAAATATCCCAAGTCTGTTTCCTGAATGGTATCGTCATCTAATCTGTCCCCGTATTTGCGTTTGGCTAAACCTGGGTAAAGTTAACCTCCTGTTGCGTGGGTATACACGCCTAAAACGTACCAAAAGAATTCACCATTTATCATAGTCAAAACGGCTATGTAAGCGTGATAGGATTTCCATATAGTCGGGTTCGTTTTCGAATGTTATGTAACCCAGACGAATGAACAGGTCGATTACGACTAGTAAGATGAAGATGGATTTCAGCCTGGAATGCAATTGGATGGCGGGATAATCATTTGGCTGACCCAAGGCGCAGTTTGGTTTGAAGAGACCAGCTTGGAGGCGTGCCACTAATCCGTCGTGGCCAAGTAGCTGTTCCAGTCGATAAAGAGTCAATGGGTGGCAGCAGCGGCACCGAGTCATTTATTTATCCGCTAACCTCAAACTTTTCTACCTCGCCGTCCAAAGGCTTGGGTTGGAATAGGGTAGGATCGATGCTGGGAGGAATAACGAGGTCATAAACGTATCTGTCTCCGAGTCAGTGTGATCCAGCAACCCATGTTGGACAAAACGAACTCGATCTCGGGTTGCAACCAACCAGCCGAGGTCCTACAAGACTCGTTGTCAACAAATCTATTGTAGGCGGTAGCAGCGAGTCTCTATAACCTGAAGAAATAGCTGATAGCTCCGGCAGCTCGCACATGTTGGTGAACGATGTTAGCTTCGATGCTGGCTTCTTCCATGCATTCTTTGACCAGCGAGTCAAAGGCCGATAAACCGCTCGGAATGCCGCCAGCTACGGTGTTGTCGAGGTAACCAGGCCATCTGTAGGACTTGGGTGGATGTGGATGAGGGGGGGTTGGGCAGCATGAGCTTACGTCGGCTTGGTTTTGGCGCGGGTAGGCACCCACATCCGGAGTTGTCTTTGACCACCGACTTGTGCCTCTTCGTAAATGGAGAGATGGACGCCGTACGTAACTACACCAAAAAGAGCACAAGCTGAGCGTTCCATCTCAAACGCGTAATTTAGCATTCCGATATGAGCATCTGTGGTCGAGGGATAGTCGTGGACACCGAATGGATCGGCATATACAGGATACATTTCTGATCGCCACTTTTTGGGTCCACATACATCCTCAAAGAGACCGGTATCGCGCCAACGCTCGCACAGCTCTTTCATTGCTGCCGTTCGCTTAGCGGGCGTGTCTAGCCATGGACGAAAGCTGACACGTTTCTCAGAGATGGACCAAAGCTCTGGCAGGTCGTGTTGACGACTCTGTTCATTTTCGAGTTCAAGTTGCTGGATAATCGCAGGTCGCAAGAGACCGATCACTGGGCTGTCTTGTTCGTCGGATAAATAAAAGGGTATGAGCACTTCAGAGTCGAAGATGGAGGGGGGTAAGTGTGTGTGTCGCCGGTTGATGTGTACGTTGTCGCAGATGCTGACGAGGTCCAGATACGACAGAGATGATTGCATGGGACCGTTGTTGACTATATGCGCAGCCAACCCAAAGTGACTATATGCGCAGGTATAACCTCATCGAGTCGATTGTTGACACGTGTTTGAATGCCAGCAGCTGCACTCGTACAGCCGCAACGACGACGAGGACATGGATTGTGTACGGCGTACAAGAGCTTGAACGTATCCCAGTAATCACACTCAAAACCTGTCTAGCTACCAAGTATTTAGCATGCCCAACATCAAACAACCACCAGAACATGCAGATTCACCCATACGCGTCGTCGTAGCGCCCTCCCAGTCATCCTATTTCGCCGGAGAAGTCTGCTCGGTCACCATCACCTTCACCAACACACACTCACCCCATGCCGCCCCTATACCCCCGTCGCGCAATGCGTCCTATACCCACAAACGCGGCTCTCACTCTATCAGTTCTGCACCCCTCGCACGTCCACCGACTTCTCCTGGCATACCGCGTTCTCCCGTGTTACCTTCTGCCCATCTACGGAGGTCGAAGCCTGAGATGGAAATTCCGAGTAGGAAGGGATTTGTCGGGAAACGAGTGAGCAACCACGAGATGGCCCAGGATGGCATTCGAATGCAACGCCATACGCGGGTGCAAGAACGGAATGAAGACCAGACAAGGGGGAAGGAGAAGGAACATGGACGTGAGCGGGAACAGGGTGCCTCGAAATCGGGAGCAAAGGGCAATTTACCAGAGCTCATTGAACAGCGGAGAAAGAGGCTGCTTGCCAAGTCCTTGTCTGTCTCTATATCCCCTAGAGAGTTGCAAGTCCAACTACCAGAGGGTACTTTGGCCAAAACTGGCTCGTCATCGTCCTCAACACCCAATTTGCCTGCGCTGGGTTCGCTGGGCATCATCAGCGAATCTCAACCATCTTCGCTGTCGTCGTCTTCTTCTTCAGTGCAGCTGGTATCTGAGACAGCGTCTCCTGCGGTAGAGACGCCGTCCACGACTACGTCGACGGCTGCTTCGAGTCCGGTCATGTCGCCGACAGTTGATGGGTTGGACGGTTCTGGGAGCTATGTGTTTCCTCCGCCCTCTCTGTCATCATCGTCTTTCCAACCTATTGGTCTTGGACCACCTCCAAAGGGTTCTAGATCAGGCTTGAATGCTGCTACCACTACTACCACCGCCGTTTCCACAGGCAGACACTTGCAAGCGCCTTCCGTTCAGTCCCTGCCTCCATTGTATTCTGCCCCTCCCTATCTGCAACCCTCAAAATCACAACCTCTACACCCATATAGACCATCAATGTCACCACCACCACCACCGCCGCCGCTGCCATCATCATCATCATCACCATCATTACAAGCACCATCTCCCAGGTTCCACTACCAACACCCACGCACCGCCGTCTCCTCCACGTTTCCCCATCCCAAATCCGAGCTCATCCTATACGCCTATGCCCAACTTGCGGGCTCCCTCACTCTCGTTCCCTTACCTGGCACATCATCCACACCCGAACAATCTCACACTCTGCGTGCTCTGCGCACTGCGTTGCTCAGACGCTCAGTGGTAGGTGGGGGGAGCATGGACATCACGCCTTCTCTGCAAAAGATGCACAGTCATGGTCGCAGTCCCAGTTTGAATCTCAGTAAAAGTCCTGGGCTTGTTCGAAACGGTTCAGATTATGGTGAGACGAATAGGGCTAATGCTACTGGTACTGCTAGTGCAGGTGCTTCGCAGCAGCAGCAGCAGCAGAATACAACGCATACACGACCACCTAGACCACGGATACGAGCGTCTCACGCCCGTTCACCATCACTGGCAGCGGGATTCTTCTCGGCTTTACTTTCACCTACCTCACTCGTATCCCCTCTGGCTCCCTCCTCTTCACATTCACCTCTATCGCCCTTCCCACCTTCCCCTCTGGTGCCGTCTGGTAGCAGTGTTCCTCCTTCCTCCATCCATCCCATGTCTAGCATACCCTCTGGAAACGAAAATGGAAAATTTGTGTTGGGTGGGACGTCGAGATCTGTGTCTAGTGCGGGTCGGACGCCGGGGCATAAGGCTGGTGGTGCGTCGGTTTCTGGTGTTGCTAGGTTAGCATCCTCAGGACCGTCTTACGCAGAAGAGGTGACGGGTCTGGATCTGGATCCGGAAGCACCGTTGCCGACGTTTGAAGTTCAACCTGCGATGTTGGCTGTTGACCTGTCGCTTTCGCCTGGAGAGTCTAGAAGTTGTGAGTGTCTCGTCAGGCTGTGATGCGTATTGACTGATTTGCGTATCATGTCCACCGTGAACTTGACGCTTGCATCCAGACACGTATTCGATAAAACTTCCTGACATTCTTCCACCGACGTTTAGAGGCCGGTCTGTTCGATTTTCGTATGAACTCATCATAGGTGTATGTCGTGCTGGAGGTGGGACGTTATCCTTTAGCTCACCACCCTCTCTTTCGAGTGCGAGTGGTGTGAGTAGGGTGATGAAGGTTCCGATTAGGGTGTATAATAATGTCGTTGGTGTGTTTTTATATTATTTGACCTTCATTCTTTGTCAACTAATGGTGTAATGCGGTAGTCGGCCGCGTGCCGAGACCGTATGATCTGCTTTGGCCCGTAGGTCGGCGGATACGAGAGCGCGCTGCTGCTGCTACTGCTGCCAACAGTGGTAAAAATAAGAGGGGCCAAGAAAAGGGAGATCTAGAGAGGGGATTGGTGGTCGAGGAATGCAAGACCTTGAGTCGGACTAGTACACCCTGTAAGTTGTCATGAGCGCTTGAATGGAGATGGCGCAGCTGATAAGGGATGGGCTAGTGCCGTCCACGCCGGTTGATAGAGGTAGAGCAGGTACGTTGGGAGAGTTGCGAGAGTATGCAAACAGGATGCTTGCATTGAGTGGGGATGACAAGGGCAGGCGACCTCGTGTGGATGGAGTGGAGGATAATGATGTGAGAGAGGAGGAAGGGCCGATAGGGTGTCGAGAAGCTGTTGAGATTCTAACGAGGAATCCAAAAAAAGGCAAGTGTCTAGACTTGTTGGCTCCATTGCTCCAGGATTATTGATGATAAGTATCGCTGGTTCTAGTCTCGTATGACGTGAACAAGGATGGATTGAATGTTGCCGTGTTGACATTTACAAAGTCGGCGTATAGGCTAGGTGAGACTGTTTTGGGGGTGGTGGAGTTTAATGAGCGGAGAGGGCGGGCGAGGGTGCTGCAAGTGAGTCGGAGGCTAGCGAGTGAAACTGAACCGTTGGTTGATTCAATGCTTTGTAATAGATGTCAGCAATGTTGGAGGCACACGAGAAGCTTCCTTCAAACATATCATCGTCGCCGCCAGACTCGGTGTACATGAAGCGCATCCATGCAGAACAACATCAGTCGTTTGTCATGTCGATTCTGCGGTCAACATTTTCGCTGGATATTCCCTCTGATGCTAGTCCAGCATTTCAAATTGGGGTGGGCGAGGATGATGATAGCGTGCTGGGAGGACTGGAGTGGAAGGTGAGGTTGTGCTTGCTGGTGGCTGTGGCGGCGGACGAGTCGAGTGTGGGAACGGAGGGTGTGAGGATGAAAGGGATGGTGAGGGATGGACCGAGGGGTGTGTGGGGGTCTGCATGGTATGCGTCAGAGAATGTCGCGCCGATGGAGAAGGGGGACGAGAAGTCGGAGAGGACCGAGTGGCAGGCGCTAGGGTCGAATGAGGAAGGCGGAGGCGTGGGTGGGTGGGTGTCGTACTTGGCGTCGCGGCTGCTGGGACCTTCAACTCCGGAAGAGGCTTACCATGATGGGGATGAGCTGTTTGGAGATGTCGAGGATGAAGAGGAGTATGATGGGATTAAGGCTGATCCAGCTGGGGGTGTTGGGAGGGGAGTGAATTATGGGGGAGGTGAGGAGGGCTGGACGGAGATTGGGATTGAGATGGTGGAGTGCGAGGTGCCCATACGTGTTTGGCCTGGAAACACGGCGTTTAAAGCAGCAGAGGTGGTGTTTGAGTTGTGAATTAGGGAGTGGTCGTGATACATTATTTCTTATGTTTTCTATGTTTTCTATGTTATGCGGGGGTAAGTCGGGTGAGACATGTGACTCGAGGTAGTCAGCTGGCACAGAATTCACTCCCAGGCGTTTCTCCATCCACTCCTCACTCATCCTTCTCTCTCAAATAGACCCTTTCATTGTCTCTTTCTTCTCCTCATAGACCTCATCCCAAGATTTTTACAACAAAGACGACCGATAGAGCCGCATAACTGCTGAGAATTTATATACTTCACTCCAACCACACCGATAAATAATTTTTTTTTCTTTCTTTCTTTCTTTTTTTTTTTTTTTCCCTTCCCTCCTTCACACAACACTTTGACTTGCTCACGACAAAAAAAGCGCTGCAGTTGGCGGGTCGGTCAAGTCAGTGTCGTACACATTTCCGGTAAGCACCCAAACCCGTCAGTTTTTTCAAATCTCGCCATTGAGCTTACGACGCTTTCCTCTTCTTTTCTTTCTCTCTCTCTCTTTTTTTTTTTTAATGGCCCAGTGGGTAGATCCGAGATTTTGTTTACAACTCGCGTAAGGAAAAAAAAAACGCGCCGAAGTCAAGAAAAAAAAAGAGAGAGAACAAAAAAGATAAAGGCCGACACTCATGTCATTCTTTCCGGGCGACGATGATCGGAGGAATAGATTTTTGAACAGTCCGGTTGGGGGCGAGAACGGACACGGCAGTCACCATAATAACGGCGGCGGTGGGGGTGGTGGTGGTGGTGGTGGTGGAGGGATTGGAGGTATAGGCGTAGGTGGGGGTGGGGGTGGAGGCGGAGGCGGTAATGGGAGCGGAAGCGGTGGTAATGGAGGCGGCGGTGGCGCAGGTGGTGCGGGCAGAAATGGAAGTGGCAATGGCAATGGCAACGGTAACGGCAACGGCAACGGTCTTGGTGGAATCCCCTCTCTCCGTGAGAGGGCTGCTAGTCAACCCCCACGCACTGGAGAGCGCACCTTCTTTTCTTCTCCCTCTACGGCGCATTTCATTCCTTCGAGTTTAGGGAGCGGTAGTCCCTGGACGAGCCACCGAATCCCCATCGCGGCAACCAGCAGCGGTAGTCGGGCGGGCACAACGGGTGGAGGAGCTGGCACCACTGCTGCTGCTGCTGTTGCCGCCGCCGCGGGGGCAGGAGGTCCTCAGCCTGTACCCATCCGCAGCTCCTCCTTCTCTGCCCAGTCACATTCGCAATTCTCATCGGCGATGCGTGGACACGTTTTTCCGTCCACGTTTGAGGATGACGAGTCCGAGGTGCTGTCTGACACGACCAATGATGAGCGGTATGTGCCCCCTTCGCTTTCGCGTGGACGTCCGTCGTATGGGCACGACCCAAGTCGCAGCCGGTCTCAGTCTTTGGCGACGATGACTCGTCCACCGCCTATTGGGAGCAGCCCATCCCTCTCTTATCTCCACACGCCGACGATGCAAAGCTGGAACGAGTCTCTGCTTTCCTCTACTGCCGCTTCATCTTCAAACCCCCTCAACATCCCTGGGAGGTACGGCGAGATCAAGCCCCCGTCGGGGTCTACCAGCCGGTACGGTTCTCTTGGCACACTTGGGGTGTCTTCGAGTCGTATTCACGCTTCTCCTTCTCCTTCTTCGCCCATTGTTGGTGGTGGTGGGTCGCCGTTCATTGGGAACGGTTACTCGTCCTCTGCTTCTTCCCGCAGGTACCAAGATATTTCAAACATGAGCCCCTTTGTGCGTGACGTTGGTGAGATTCTGCTCGACAGTGCTTCAGGATTGAGTAGCTTGTGGGCCGGTATTGGGCGTGATGAAGGTGGTGGAGGAAGTGGGACGACGAGCAGGAGACACAGCGTGAGTATAGTGCAGCCGAGGAGGGGAGGGAATAACGTCGTTGGCTTCAATACCTCTGGCACGGGTGATGCTCAGCTTGACGAGTCTGGCGCCCGAACCCATGTCTTCCATTCACCCTTTGGAGGTGCAGGCTTTGGCAGTGGTGGAACCGGAGGAAGCGCGTATTTCGGCGGTGGCGGTGCGAGTGCTGCAGGTGGTGATGGGAGCAGTTCTGGTGGGGGAAGAGGTATCGGTCAAGGCCTGAAGTTGACGGACGACGAGCTGGCGAGTGATCTTGGGTTGCTCAACATCAATCCGAATGAGCCGCCGCCTTCGTCGACTCAGCTGCACCCTCCCAGCCAGCCGTCTTCTCTGCCCATCTATGCACCCCTCTCACGCAGCCCGATTTCATTGAGGGATACCACGTCACCTTACAGAGCCCTAGGTATTGCTACCGCCACGAGCACGTCGGCGGCGAACAATAACGGAATCACGGGTACGAGCAGCTCCTACTACCAATCCAGCATTCGCGTACAACGTCAGCAACGCAGCACGCCGAGTGAAGGTGACTTTTCTACCGCCAGCAGCAGCCCCCAGAAGAGCGCCTTGGGTGTACAGTTTGACACGTCACAGCAGCCTCAGCAGCTTTATAGCACTGAAGGGGTGCAAGGGATCACTAACCTTAATACCCTGACTAGTTCCACCAAAGGCGCGGGAGGCTCTCCGTTCATCAACACACGTGTGCCAGCCTACGTGGCAGCAGTTTCCCCTCTCTCGCCTACGAGTGCAAATATCAGTACGTCGCCTACGTCTTCGCGATTGATCAACCCGCAACAGCAGCCTTACTATCCTCAACAACGTCGACTCTCTGATGCGTTGGGCCATCATTCATCAGGAGCTCCCACCACGCCTTCTACCGCTGGCCCTTCTGGTGGGGCAGCGGGGGGTGGCGGACTTCCCGCACCTACCTTGAACGAACTAGGTAAAGGCATCCCACTGCACGCTGTGCCCACCAACTACCGACTCTACATCGTCGAGTTCAAAGCCGGACGAACGGATCTGTACTACCTCACCGACCCCAAACTGGACGTTCGCGTTGGAGACCTGGTGATTGTCGAGGCGGACAGGGGAAGGGATTTGGGCAAAGTAGTGAACGATACGATCACGGTGCTGGAAGTGGAAGCGTGGCAGAGGCAACAGCAGGAGAGGGCGGCGGCGGCGGCAGCTGTGGCGGTTGCGGCCGCCAATGCGTCAGGGGCGATGGGCGTGTTGGGTGCGGATGGACGGTTGGAGGGTGTACCGCCTGGTGGAGGGAAGAAGGAGATTAATCCCAAGATGATTTTCGGAAAGGCAGGGCCTCAGGATATGCAGTGCGTGTTTCTTATATCGTTTTGAAGTGTTGTGATGATGGGCTGATGGCCGGTTTTGGTGTAGGGCGTTGGCTGCCAAGACGCAGGATGAGCACAAAGCGTTGCAGTTGTGTCAGAGTAAAGTAAGGGCAAAGAAATTACCTATGGAGGTTGTGGATGCCGAGTATCAGTGGTGAGTCGGATTCTTGCTATTTCCCCTGAGATGCGGGTTTCTGATGGCGTTGAGCGTAGGGATCGTCGCAAACTGACGTTCTACTTTGTCGCTGATAAGAGGATTGATTTCAGGGAGCTCGTAAAGGAGCTCTTTAGGTGTGTGATTTGACTGGGTGGCGCCTCAAAGCAGGTTACTCAGCGGTGGCCTTAGGTTGTATAAAACTCGCATTTGGATGGCCTCGTTGCAAGGAGGGGGAGGATACGAGCAATGATCAATGATTGCTGATCATCTGCTTGCAGTTTCGCTGTCACCCCCACCCGCTCACCTTTGACAAAACCGAAAAGAAAGAAAAAGAAAAAGATGAAGAAACTGTGCACTATTTGCTTGTACCAACACCACAAGCGGACCGCGATATGCTGGCTCTGTTGTTTATGCGTAACCAAAAAAAAAAAAAGTAACTGGACCACAAGAAGTACATGTTTATCTATTATTGGGATTTTTCTTTGTGCTCTTCTCCTTCTCGTCCCGTCCCGTGTTGCCCGTTGGTGGTATCCATCAGGCGTGCTTCCAGTTGATTCCTCTCTGTCTCTCTGCCCCGAACGGAATTCTGTCGCTGCTTTGTCTGTCATTCTGCCGCCTGCGTCTCGTGTCTGGGTCGTATACACACCTGCTCCGGCCGGCCGGCTCACTCGCGTCGATGTCGATGTCCATTGCCGATTGTCGATACTGTCAATATCGTCTGTCTACTCTTCCACTGTTCTCTTACCCTCTCTATCTCGGTTCAATGTGTTTTTTTTTCATCAGTGTATCCGAATATTGTGAGTGTCTTTATTCGCTAGAGTGTGTCTACCGTGACGCTGAAGGCAGCTGGTTAGCTCTCTTTCCTCCTATGCCATTGCGAGCAAAGCGAACCCCGCCCCTCCCCTCCCTGGGACATACATTCAAAGCCGCCGTTTGCGTATTTTACCCCTCCCATCCCGTCCCGTTGCCTCTTGGCTCTCGCATGCATGTATGTACGTGAGCGAACGATTGTCCGCAATGCGGACTACTTTGAGACATGTGGTTTTCGCGTTGTTCGCACTTGTTGTGTTTTACTTGTGCCTCCTCCTTTTGATTTAGTATTTCCTGCTTTATTGCTTTTTTCAAAGATGTTACCCTCGCGATGTGGTTTCCTTGTACGATAGTATACTTTTGATGCCATGCTTGTAGTTGTCTCTTTTCTTTATCTTCTCTACTGTCTATTTCCCTTTTTCTGATATAAATGTGCTTCTACTGCTTTCTGCAAAGTGATGTTTTCCCCCCCCTTTTTTTCCCCTTTTCCTCTCTCATACAGTTGTTTGTCGGCGGGGTTGGATCTTACGAACGTATGATGAACAATTTCAATGTTTCGTTCCGATATAAATCTCTATTTGAAAGAAAATCAGTGCAAGATGTGCATCATAAGATAAAACCAGAAGCAATTCCGCCATTCAATATTCAATATTCAATAGCAACTGTTTCATCCCCAGGGGCTATTTGGGAGTGTGGAGGCCTGAGAAGACGCTCGAGAAGGGTGAAAAAAAGTCGATGGGTCATGCTGTCCGACATTAGTACCCGCAACACCAACCCTCATGCATTCATGCCTCAGTCCCCTGTCTCGGGCTTGCGCTGATATGGAGAGAGAATGTCAGTACCGCCCATCAAGCGCATCGTGATGTCTGGTTGGAATTGAAATGGTTTCTGGGAACGTTCATGACGTTGTCAAYGATGAAGCTTCAAAGTACAAAACTGACAATTAACTATTGTAGAGGGTCCTGCCCGTCAATGTAGCTGTTGGAAAACATGTCTGAGAGCCATGAACAAGCTTTTCTAAAAGATACATACCTCAGTATGAGATCTGAGGATGCACCTGGCACTTCTGACCTTTCAACCGAGGGGGGAACTGGCTTTTATGGAATTCAGAGGATGTTGACAACC